>CM023200.3:55438989-55542882 GCA_004115045.4 Sinella curviseta | reverse complement strand
TTCATACGTTACACATATCGCTTACTAACAGCAGTCACGCCGTTACTTGGTAGAACACAAGGTACGAAATATTTAAAGATCAGGGTCGAAACACCATCAACTTAGCTACAGTCGATAGTTAGCAAGGGAGTGCTTCCCATCATCAAATAAAAATACAGCAAAATAGTCACGTCACAGATACATAGTTCCACAATTTCTGTAATTAAGCATTTTTTAGTTTACCTGCAGAATAAGAGAAGAGACTGCACTTGCGTCATCAATGACATAATACAGACTGCATTACTGGGACTGGGATATACCAACTAAGGTTATTATTTTATCGGGCAAATAGAATTGATCAAGGTGACACACAAAGGTCTTTAATAACACGTAATAAACGTGCCATAACTTTCAGTTTTATTGGGCACTTGCAAATGCAGAGCGAGACATTTTGCAGATGGTTCATAGTGGGATAAGCAGGAAGAATTTTAATACTTATTAGAGCAATTAACTTTAATGCCATTCAAAACAGATGTGCGAAAGAAACTCGGATTCTCTGGATATCAACCACAGTCTTACTTTTCATTCTGGGTCAAGTGTATGTATGTAAACGCCATCAGCATATCACGACACATTTTGGTTCTCTATTCAAATTTCACTACGGCATTTCATACCAAGCACCACAATTTAATTAGTTTTCGTCACTTTAATAGAGATGGTCAGAAATATTGAGTAGCAGAAATTTTGGCTGACGAACCGATGATTGAGCAGTTTCATTGATTGGCCCATTTTCTTCCTTATTTACAATTTTTACGATCTGAATTATTAAGCAGTAAGCACACTGTTTATTATGTCTACTCATAGAAGAGCCAGCGAAAAGTGTTCATGCAGGTTCTGTTTCTGTTGGTCCTCTTTCCAGAAGGACATGCTATGAAAATTTGCAATAAAAATGCTGATGAAACTGCTCTGGTAGCAGAAGACGAGCATGTATGCTCACCAACGCAATCAAATTTACTACCTTAATAAAATGCAAGAACAGCAACAGCAGCAAGCAACTTTGGCAAATTAAAAAAGAGTTTTTATCGTTTCATTTCCAAGCCTTATTACTTCACGTGTTTGCTTTCATACAACATAAGCCTTTTGCACTTCTTGCTGATAAGCATAGGTAAAATTCGATTTAATGATAATTTTGCTTGATCAGATTTTTCCTCCAAAACGGTAAAAATATCAATCATCCCCAAAACACTAATTGCCTCTGCTAAACAACTGAAAACAGATTGCTGAGCTCCCAAAAATCAGAGAAAGAAGTTGCTGAAAAATGTTTCTTAAAGATGTAAACGGTGCACAGCGGAAGTGAATCTGCACGTCTGATTCATTTTTTTAAGAGAAAAATCAGAAGGAAGCGACAACACTAATGAACTTCATACTGTCTAGAGGATACGAAAAAACGAGGAGGAAGAAGTCCAATGCCACCGTATTCTGTCTAGAAAAATCGCTATACTTTCTCCTGTATCTTATTTCCTTGTGTATTGACTTCACTTTGACGTCAAATTTATTTTGCCAAAAGGAATGTTAATGTATATTGATATTTGTCTGAGCTATAACTGTAATGTATGAAATGATGTAAATGTGAACCTTGAACTTATAATGAATATGCCTACGTAGATTTGCCATTGCATTGTCATTATTTATTACCAGCGCCACTCTTGAAACAGAAGGCCTCCAGCCATTCATCCAAAATAATTTTCAGATTTACAATTATTCTTGAACGATATCTAGGCTAAGCTTAAACATGTAATATCTTTTTGAAGATGTTGTGTCATTTGTTACCTTCAATGCTCACAGCTAGTATATTATATCATATCCCGTTGTGTAATGAGAAAATTGTACATATAATCGCCTATAAAATATCGTATTACTTATTCAGTAATGCTGTAACGAAAGAAGCTAAGCGAGGAAATAGAAATTTCTTATGAATAAATAATGATACATAATGTCATTTTATTAGAAATGTTCCCTCCCGGTTACACCTGAGATATCCTTCTGTTGAATAACTAAAATTAATCATCCAGGGTCCAAACTACATACTCGACTCTGACCTGCTCTATAGAGTATAAACCTGCTACATACGTACATCTTCAGTCACCCAACCCATCAAACAACAGACGACAACAATGTATAAAACTAGGGAAAGTTCAAAGGCCGAGGATTTGATAAATGAAACGAACCTGCAAACGAAATGCTTATACCTGGATGGATATTCTATCCTTTATCCCAACTAGGCAATAAAGTACCAACAGATATGGCAGGTTACTCAAAATTTCCTGCAATTTAGAATAGAAAACAGGTAAGACTGGACGCATTTATCACCATTATCATGATCCTCTTTCATAACACATTATAGCAAAAGGTTTCTATTTGACGTCTTTTTAAGTGCTCTCGCCCACAGAGGGCGTCCGTAGGGACGGCCAAGACGAGGCAAATGTCCCACACACCTACACAAAAAGTCTTGTAGATTGTTCGCCCATTTAAAAAAAAATATTCATAAAATTCATATGAGACCGGAGATAAGCATAGCTTCCATTAGAAGCAATAAATACTAATCATTTTCTCGTCTACTTTCATTTCATAACCTGTCACATCTTCTCCAGACACGTTCATGAGGGAACCATACGATTTACATTATTTAACGAAAACTCATGAAAAACAGGATTTTAGACGCAAAGAAAACTTTGTTGGCCAGAGTTCACCTCTTCATCGTCGCCGTCTTGTTTTTGTGTGCAAAGTGCACAAGTTTAAAACGTTCCCTCTGAACCACTCATCAATTTCTTTTCCACATTCTTTTCCTCCACCTCCCGCATTTTCCAACTTTTTCCTTAAGTGCATACACACGCTCCCCTTGTTATTGTCAAACTTTTTTTTGTTTACCCACCACTAACACTGGTAGAATGAGTAGTAGAATAAAAGTGGGAAAATTCCAACTTCTTTTCCTTCCACGTGGAACAAGTAATAAGCACACACACAGTTTTAATCGACAGACATTTGTCACTGACACCAAAGAAACATGCTGTGTATTCTTGCTCAAGAAAACTTGTATCCTCCTATACCTGTTTTTTCACAAACCAATTAAGTTCTAAACTAATTATTTTTATGAACGAGCTTACCCATCTACCTGAACCATCGGCTTATACACATTATTTGCGTATGTATTTCCCTCTCAGAGTATTTATTTTCCACATTTATCAGCCACTTTGTGGGTTTTTCATCACGTACGTGTGCGTTCCATTTTAACAGCCACTTGCCACCGCAATGTAAAGGGTTTAAGAGAAGGAGCATAAGTGGAATTTATTAATTTATCTTTGAGTTTCCACACAAAGGCTTTCTATTAAAATACATTAGTTTGCTTTCATCCGACTCAACCAATATCCAAATTGTATCAAGAAAAACAAATCACCATGCTAATGGTTCCCACGACAACGCTGTACTGCGTTGTTTGTTTGTATTTCATCTCTCATCTTTGTTTTGGTGTTTTGATAACATCTACACAAGAATAATATAATACGCGTAGCAATAATTACAGCGTATAAATTGTATGCACTCAGCTCGTCCCAATTCTCACCATGAAAGATCAATCGGATGGTAGATAGATTGAGCTTCTGTCTCGTGTCTGCATGTAAAAAAGGACGTGTAAAAAACAAAATAATACATGGATGAGGGAGGATATGGCCCTGGCGTAACTTGAGTTAACCTGATGACATTTAAAGTGGGAGGACAAGCCATATTACTCCTCTCAGGTAACATACAGTAATGCAATCAGAATACTTTTGAAGTCAACTCGAGTTGAAAACAAATTGAGTATACGCTGAGCGATCAGGTACATGAACTACTAACTAGTTTAACGATTCGGAGGAGAGTGAGACAAGTAGAGTGGAACACAACATCAACTTCAAATACGACCTCATCACCTCTTCCACTTTAACTTCATCCCATCATCATGATCACTACTTGGGTGCTTCGGAAACAGGGGCACCCTCATAAACAACTCCTTTAATCAAAAAAGTTATTCCTTCAGCTTTAGCTCGGCTGCAAACATCATAAAATATTTTCATATTAAACACATGCTCACATCATCAACGTCATCATAATATAATGCGGTCCCTGGTAAGCAGAAAGTAAAGTTAGAAAGTCTTGCCCTCTCCCCCTTGACTAGGCTGATTAACTAACTAACTTATACAGAAATCTGATTTCCCATCCATCTGTCATATCTCGCTCATACCTCCCAACTTTTTCCACTCGTTCATGAGGGCACGTGTTAGTAGTGGAGAAAGGATTGAATGACTCTTAATTGAATGCACAGTTAACCTTTCTTATCGTTAATACAACGAAAAATGCTTTGCTTGCATCAAAAAATTCCTTTCTCTCTGCTCGCCATGATCATTCTGATCATATCACTGTGTAACTGCGTCACCTGGGAATTCATATGATTCTTTAAAGCATCCATTCCGTCTACACTCTACAACCAAAACCCAGAAAACAAATATATCAACAAGGTCAACGTTACAATTTTAATGACGTTTGTTCCTCCTTCTCCTCCACTCACCACACCGTCTTCCCTCCTCCTTTCCTCTGCTGTCCTCGTGTGTTTCTCACCAGTATTTACATGCAGCACAGCGCAGTTGATTTCCATGGACACGCAATTCATATTTTTATATGATGTGTATTTCCACACGGCCACCACTCCTATTCCAGTGCACATTATTTAGTAATATTGCTTGGACGAGAGTTCTTCCTCATAAAAATAGAAGCAAGAGACAAGCTCATGTAGGCACTTTCCAGCCTATTTATAAAGCGGCAGGCAGCCTTCTACATCTCCATTATTTTCCAACGTTCTCTCTGTAATAAAATAGACATCCATGCCAGCCAGCCATCCTACATAAAAACGTCAATTTCGCTTCCACAATACTACTCGGATTTCTTATTATCTTTCCCGCTGCAATACAGCACGACAGCCAAAGTCCACATGACGACGACCGCTGAATTTCTCTGTGCCAGGATGAATATCTAGCCGCCGCCATCATGATGATGACTTGAACCAAAATGTTTGTGAATAGGTAATAAAACTTAAACTGAAAAAAAGTACACCACACAACCAGAGAGTCGCAATTTCCTTCTTTTCAAATCTCCATTCTTCTTGGCCATGCACATGAATCATGTATCTTATATGTATGTATTTATGATTATCATTATCGTCATGGCGTATCGCATTTCTAACGGAAATAATAGCATCAATTTTGTTCGACAAATTACACTGAATTCCTCCTGTCCTCCCGTCAAATCTGAAAGCTACAGTTTAATAGTTTCATTTTGATCATCATTCAAAATCCCTAGTTTTCCTTTAGGCTAAATTTTTTATTCCTTTGATGACTTTCGTCGAATATGAAGCCTCAATACATTTATCTCGTGCAAGCATTCCATTTGGAGATGAGCGATATAGAGGAAAAGTTCATTCCTCCAGACATGTCGATCGATATGGGATATCCTTCAAATTCATAAACAGCATAATATTATAGACAGTTCGAACCTTTCAAACTCGTCTCTTTTGAAAAGTAAAGTATAAAGTGGATTCATAATTCATACTTTATTATTAATTTATTGCCAAGAATACAAAAGTGCTTTGCTCAACTGCGGATTTAAATATAAAAAACGATTCCCTCTGTGTTTCAGAACTTTACTTTTGCAGATGAAATAAAGTTTATTTTTTCCTTTAATTTCGAGAAGCATTTCTATCCAAGTTGTGGTTATCTGAATACAAGAAATTCATAAAAAATGTAGACGCTTCATATGAATTGAATCAGTTTGCTGTAAATGCTGTTGGTTATTGTTTGAGGGCAAATTACAAGATGAAAGGATTTATGTATTCAAGACAGTGTGATCCGATTGCGATTGACTACCTCAATATATTTTCGTTTGGTTTGGAACAGATGTAGCTTCAAATTAAATCTTTTTTCTATAAAACTCATCAATAAGAATGGGTCCTCCATTTCCTTTGACAAAGCAGGTAAAATCCACATTGACATTTTTATCACTCCTCCTGCCAAGTTTCTCATTAAAAATATTATTTAAATTTAAAACTTACCTTACGGATTTCGTTTTTAGCAATTTGTCGATCCCTCGATCCTTCCATTCTACGGACGAATGAAATCGGTCTGAAAATTATCCAAGTTCGCAGAAGCAATTTATTTTGAACCCGCCAAAATATATTGACCAATGGATCTCTACGAACTATCGTTTTTTTACATCAAATAAATTTTGAAGTAGAGCATTTCATGGACAGTTTGGTCCCCAAAGTGTACGTTATGTAGGCGAATGTTAACCCAAAAAGAGCACGTCGATAAAGTTTCGAAACAACGGAGGAAATTTCGCAACGACCGATTGTGTCGGATTGTCTATCAACAAAATATTATTATTGGCAACAGTTTCCATTGATCTCCACACAGTCACACAGCGGGAGACAATGACAAAATAATAATGTGTCAGTCAAAGGAACAAAAGGATACGGAAACACAGACAGTATGCCACTGTAGAATGTATAATAAATTGAATATTATGGATTAATGGGTTCCGAGAAAAAATATATTTAGGAGCACGTGGAGGGAAAATCCGCAGAAATGACGCGATTGAGAAGTAGATTACTCGAAAAATGAAATGAAGTAAAGGAATATTACGGACTTTTTGTTTCAGGAAATAATATAGAAAAATAAGAAAGATTACTCGCACTTTTGTTTATAAACCCTTGTACTTATCTTGCTCCGCACGTATCGCTTCACCCCAGTGGAATCTCACAATCCGTCTTCTTGGAATTTCCTGCCCTTGCTAGCGCAAAGTCACGGCATTTCTGGCCTTTACACAAAGTTGATCTGCTACTAGTTTACCTGCTTTCTCTTCCTTCTCTGCTACTTGGAAATTGCCAAAGGACATTCACGGGAAAGTTTTCCGGTGGATAAAACAAAAACTACTGGAAATACTACAAGAATCCTGAGTGTGTCTCTTCCTGATTATGCCTCTACATATTCCTCATGCAATTTTCTACTGGTGATGATGGATAAAGTAAATTAAAAGTATCAAGGAGGAATTTTATTATGTAACTTCCATTCATTTTTTTATCCATCATTCTAAATGCTTTAGTATAATGCAAGTAAGCAAGCAAGTATGATGTGGAATTGGTGTGTATGTAGTAGCCAAGTGACAATGAAAATGAAAAAAAAGTAAAAGAGAAAGCTTTGCTCGTGCAAATGCTTCCTTCCTCCCGTCCCATGTAATAAAAAGTGCATGTATAGTACAATTTGGTCTCATGTTCATCATTAGTTTTCGTCATCAGCAAGCGTCTCTTCATTTATTCTCTCTCTTTTAAGCTTTAAAAATTGTCAGTACAATTCTCACTCATCTCACAGTCGGTACATTATGTATGGTGGATATCAGAAAGAAAGTGGTAATCGTATCAGCAATATCCAATTTTGCCATTCATCTAAAAGTCTACATCCACAATCCACACACTCATCGTATAGATGATATGGATCAGATCAAAGTCAATTTCTTTAAAAGCACTCCCCCCACCACCACCATACCGCCGCCACAATAACGTCATCATCAGCACACATTTTATTATAGTAGAGACGCGCTAACAAGTAGTCATGTCATGTAATCCTTAAAACATTTATGTTCTCTGCACTTGCACAAAACTTTCATGCGTTATATTTTTATATGTTACGTAATTTAAAAACTTATTATTCAACATTACTTCCGTCCTTCATGTTTTCACCGAGGACGCTTTCAGAATAAATTACTTTTACATCTTGCTGCCTTCCCAACAGCGCATTAGTAGATAGCATTTTTTATGATAAATACTTTTTGATTCATAAAAGTTCACAAAAATTGCACAATATATTACTTACTCCTAGTTAGAGAAACCTTCCTATACGAAATTCGTAATAATCTACTTCCGCCTGCGTGTCTCCTAAACTTAGTTTATACAAGGAATATTAGTTTCTGTATTAATAATACCTATGTTCGTCTGTTGGCCCGCCAAAAGTTTTTCTCTGAAACTAATACCAAATAACTCTGTTCCCTAATACACGACGTTCTATGCATCTTGATATCCCCATAAAATCACATTTTTAGAATGGGAGGATGGGTAGCTTCCTAAGTTTGCATTCCTAACTAGAACAGCAGTAAAGATATCACACTATTTAAATAAAATACTTTATCCGACGAGGAGTTCACATGCGTACCTATTCAATTCGCTCAAATCTTTTATAACAAAATTATTATCAATTGTCACCTTCCTTGCATTCTTATAAAAGTCACGTCGCAAACACATAAACATCTACCTACGCACGCCTAAAATGTAGTTAGATATCTAATCTACTTTTACCATAATAGGTTAATATTTTAGAAATTCTATAAAAACTTGCCAAACCGAAACAATCGACATTTTGGTATTATCTTCATCGATGGCATCTGTTTTTCCTGTAGAGATGACCATCCTGTAGAAAGATGCTACTACCTTTTGTTGTGCTAGCTTGTTAGCTGATCGATAAGCTTTTTTCTTCTGTCTGAGTGACAGGTGACGGTAACGAGCAGCTTTTGTAAAAAAAACTACTGATGATCCAATAACGATACCACACACTGCTTTTACCATGAAGAAAGCAGAGACGACTTGAGAAAGTTGTTGAGCGACCGCGTAAAATCTGTTAGCATCAGAGACGATCAAGTTGTAAAAAGTTTAGTGTGTGGGGACATGTAAAGGATTCCAAAGGTTGCTGCTACAGTCGCCACCACAAAGATCCACAGCAAAAGTCTGAAAAAATATGGATGGATAGATAATGATGGAAGCGATATAGCAGTTACATTAGCGAAAATGCAAAGAGCATACCTACATATTGAAATGATTGCCTTTTCATAATAAATTATACCTACCTGTCAATGACAAGTGCAGCTTGCTGCCACTCCAACTTGAGAATGTCCTTTCTTTCGTGATCCTCCATTCTATCCTCGTTTTTCTCCAGCGTGTCATTGATCTTCACCAGGACAAAGAGAAGCTGTCTCTGCCACTGGGGCACGTCCCCCTCACCAGCGTTAGCTGCGTAAAAATATTTTTTTAAATTACTAATGTTGCATGGAATCCTAAAAATGTATGCAAAACAACATCACTGACTCAGCTAATGCGCAATGCGTATTGATTATCCAACTCACTGGATGCATTACCGTTTCCAACTCCCACGTCTCCACTCAGTCTGGTTGTTGTTGCAGCTCCGATCATGTTCTCTGTGTGGAGCACATCATCTAGCTCAAAGGCAGACCGGTGACGGTGATGATGCGTTGCTTTGAAGTCAATGAACGTATCATCCATGGATCCAAGGTATGTGTGTTGATGAAAGGATCTGTGATGGAGCTGATGATAAGAGTTCCCTGGAACTCCTCCAGCAACAGTATCGTTACCACTTCTGCTGCCTCCAATACCTCCACTCAAGGTTGTTAGAGGAATCGCCATATCTCCAGTGTTGGGCATTCCCCGCACACGTACCACTGGACGGAACCTTGTATCGTTGGCTGCAGAGGACGCAGCAGCATCACAGTCGTTGCTATGGTGGTGATGATTATTGGATCTGGGCTTATCTCTCCATGACGTCGAGTTCATTAAGCCTTCGCGGTGCTGGTCGCAGTGGCAAATGGTCATATTTGGTGGCGTTGCTGGCATGTCGGGATAAACAATACGCCAAGTGTCTGGAAGTCGCCTTCCAAGGACGGAAGCCTTGTGAGAAGTTGCTGCTGCAGATGATGAGTTACAAGTGATCGAATCACTTTGCCCGTCAGCGCCAGACGTAGTTCTGGATGCACACTGCTTATTATTGCCACGACCTGCTCCCGTAAATAGATAAGCTCTTTTCGGCATGTCCAGTTTCAAAAGGAGAAACTTGGCCAGATAGTCGAAAATGAAGCGTCTCATGTATGGGGGCAACTCTCTTCCGCGCATCCCACGGTGATGAATATTCAAGGTGACCACGGAAAGTCCAGTTGCAAAACTGACCAAGGAAATTGTGACGCCGTAGTAGAGTCCAATCAGAGGAAGTTTCTCACTCGTTGGTGGCATGCTCTCCCCAATGACCATCAGGAACACGGTCATACTCAGCAGCGTGGTAATGCCCAAAGTGACCTTCTCCCCTGAGTCAGATGGCATGTAGAAACTGAGCAGCGCCAGTCCTGAAATGAGCACGCAGGGAAGTATCAGGTTAAAGACGTAGAAAAGTGGTCTTCGTCGCAGGATTATCATGTAGGTGATGTCAGGGTACGGCTCATCGGGGCAACACGAGTAGTAAACTACATTGCGCTTCACCCGCATCGCAATCAGACTCCACTCCCCATTTGCGACGTAGTTGGAGAGATCTCCGTCTTCCGTTTGGATTATCAGGTTTACCTACAATATAAGCCAAATGGAGGTTACTTCGAGGAAGCTTCCACATTTCAATACACAATGCCCCGTTTCCCATTGTTTTAAATGGCCTTTCTTTCCTTAAGAGTAACGCCATTCCACTTCAATTTTCTCATATGAATAGACAGCGATAAACTATCTTGTCAGCCGCCTTTTTATATTACTGCTATGAGTATGTACAATGTAAACAAAAAAGCAAATTACAACCAATTGGTGGTTAATAATTAATTGATTCTACTCCTACTCAATTAAGCCTACCTACATAAGATTAGTCATGTAGTCAGTCCGAATCAAAGTCAAACACGTTCTTCTTCTCGCTGTCTGGTATACACCGAACCAAATTACTAGCACAAATACAAGTAATTGCTTAATTTGTCTCCTAAATATTTAGCTTTCATTTCACGTTTATTTCTGGGATGTCCTATTTCTTGGGGAAACCATGTCCAATTACATAGCGAATGATAATCCACTGGCCATATACAGATCTGTATTTTACCAAATGGAGTACATGTGTATGCCTGCATAATAGTGAGAGAGAGAGAGAGAGAGAGAATTTCTCAATGAAACGAGTTCTTTCTGACGAAAGAGTACCCGAACTACTTTGATCCTGGTGGCCCTGCTTCTCTGCCTGTCTGACAGTGACAAATACGAAGTAGGAGGAGGTGTTGCATAATGACTTGACTTTTTCCATTGTCAAGTCAAGTCTTCCAAAGAAATCCCAAAGGACTCGACAGACGCACACTTGCCCGAGCTGTTCACGAAACTTGACTTTTTAAAAATGTCCCTCGTTCACCAGAGTTGCCAACATGCAATGCGCACTCAATTCTATTTCCAGGTTTTGTCGCTCTGCTGGAGTGTCTATTATGTCTACACGTCCTTTTGTTCATTTTCTTCCTTGCTCTGTCTGTTATAATGATGATGGCCGGCATTCACTCACAAAATAAAGAGAAAATGGGACATTGCAGATTTTGCTATGAGCAAAAGCTGTTTCTTTCTTTCCACTTATTCCGTCATTCTTTGATAATAATGAACAGCAAGTTCTCTTTCAATTTCACGCCTGTTGAAATAAGTCAATGTATTCATTAACTTGAAGATAACACTTTTCTTGAATGAACATACAATTTAATAAATTAAAAAAACTGACAATTATTTCCAATGTCGAGAAAAATTATGTCACTCATTTGCACCGTCACCTAATCAAACGTGGTTTTCTTTGTGTTGTTTGTACTTTTGCTGTAGTGCCCTTGATCATAAAATTACTTTTGTTCTTTGCACATCTCAAGTCGGTTATGTGGGCATTTCCCCCTTTATCTTCTCTTTCCCCGGTTTCATCACGTCTCCTTTTCCCAATTAATTATTTAAATGTGTGCAGAAATATTCCCACAGTACAAGACGACAACATTTCAGTACTTTTGGTCTAGACTGAATTTAAATAGGCTACTCACGTGTGCTCCAATTTCCCGTTGAAAGGGAACGCGCACAAGCGTAGATAATTTTTGCCAACCAAACAAAAGTGACATAGACTGATCATTGTCATTCGATGCGACCTTATTTAGTCGACCTTGGGGATATTTATGCAAATGCAAAAATACCATGATGATATGGGAGACAACATCTGCACATGATTCCAAATGACGAAATATATGTATTTTGTGTGTGGTGACTGGATCATTTATGTCATTAAATTAATATCTTCACAAAATATCCAAGAAAATCAAGTGATAATTGAATGAACCTTATAAGTATATGTGGAGAAGCGTAAATTATACCGCCTTTCATTCTATAGATTTTCAAAGCTTTTATAGGTATGTCACGTCATTAAAATTTTACCAGCACCGCAAATTCCCGTAGTGTATTGTTAAATGTGCGAGGAAGGAGAAAGATGACAAGAAGAACATGTCAAAGGATTCTCCAAGATGAGCAGACGAAAACGGCTGAATTTGCATAATAATGAAGAAAGGCAAAGGAAATGTGTGACAGAAAACAAACCAACATTCACATCGATCCAAATCAAAATGCATGAAACCGCAAGGTCACAAGTTTAAGCTGTCACTTAATAATAATTTGTCCTCCAATAACGAAAAGAATTTTTTGTTGTTTCCAACGCAGGCAACTTTACCTGGAATCCGTCATACGTCCAACTGGCAAACTTCATGGTACAGTTTTGCTCGTCGAAAGGAAAGTACTCCACGTTGATTTGACAGCTGCTCTTGAAAATGGCCGTGCTCAGCCACGTCAGATTCCCCTCCGAGTTGACGATCACGTTGGTACTCAAAATTGCCAGGTTGTACTGGCTATCCGCACTGAAAAAACCAAGACAACAAAATTATCATATCAACTGTAACGAAAATCATAATTAATTGGCCATTCTTGAAAAATTACGCATCCAAAGAACCTTAGAAAGCTCATTTTTGTTTCCTCATTTAGTCGTTAATATATGCCTCGTTTAACAGATTATTATTAATTAGGTATATATTAAAATGTCATCTACAGTTTCCATCATCTTTTCCCACTTGACTGCTCATTTATTGAGTAATTCCCAGTTGTATTGCAGCTTGGATAACATTCCAGGTCGACTTACATGAACAGAACTCGCTTGTGTAGTAAAATAATAATAAATTCATATATTGGCCTTTCTCCTCATTTGAGCTCTTGCTGACACGAGCAATGTTGTCCTTTGTAATGAATTAGTAGTTTGCGGCGAAGAAACAGGAAAGATCAGACATTCATTGGGTAACCCTAGTCTTCAGTTTCAATTTGTCGTCTCATTTTATCGCTCAGGTTACAAAAGAGGTTGTTTGGTCTAATAACCTGGAGCATGGAGCATCCTTGTAATTTAACTCGTTATCTTTGGAGTTTATCTCGAGAGAGTACAGTAAAACTAGCGTTTATCTTGTTGGGACATTAGAGCATGAAATTAGGAATAGTAGCTTTGTATTCTGGCATGACATGACATCATTCCCACGTCCCCAACGACCTCCCTCCA
This sequence comes from Sinella curviseta, assembly GCA_004115045.4. Lineage (NCBI taxonomy): Eukaryota > Metazoa > Arthropoda > Collembola > Entomobryomorpha > Entomobryidae > Sinella > Sinella curviseta. Next base: position 55,529,428 of record CM023200.3, on the reverse strand, counting down.
CAAGAACTGATTATGGGTACTCGTGTGGTATAACTTTCGCGAATTCTTCCAAAAATTTCAATCCATTTGGGCATTATAAATATCCAGTTGGCTATAAGACATTTCCATAAACTTGTACCAGCTGAATAAAAATGCTTTCACTTTCATCATTTTTTAATTTGAATAATACAATAAACCGAAAGTGGAAAAGAAAAGGACAAAAGGGTTCTTCTGCATGTCCAGACAGCGAGTCAAGGAAATGCATATTTAAGTACGAACAATGTTACATAATTTATTATGAAAAGAGATCTTGCTGAAATGGGGAAGCCTTAAGCTAATAAAGCGCTGAAGTTCTTGGGAGACTATGCATTTTCTTTTTCTGGGTAGGCAGCAGAATTCATATTCCAATGTACTCGTAATTAATTAATCACTACGTTTCATCCTAAAAGATAAGGATTCTTGTTAATTGCATTTTTGTGTATTTGCTCACGTGATTGAGCAAGGCAGAATGAATGGCAGTTGCTCTCACGAAGATTAGTATTCTTCCGCAGATGTCTACATTTCCCCAGAATATCAAGTGACAAATTAAGGAAAACTATTCTGCTTGCTGAGTATGCGTTAGAATGGTCAATCAATATGTTTCTCTGCAAATAATGCGCTCCGCTACCTTGCAATCAAACGTTTCCATTACATAACCACCATTCTGAACAATTTACTAATTAATTGAACCACAAGTCCAATGTCAGTGTCAAGTGTCACGTAACTTGCCACGCGGTAGCCTTTACCTTGGTCGTACAAAGTTTTGCTAACACTAAATAATTAATTATGTAAAGGTGTATTTTGTAACAACAAGTCAATCACTTGTCGCCATTGCTTTTCGTCCTCAAGTTGAAGGTCGAATATTAAAAACAACCAAATTTCTGGGGGTAAGTGGAGAATGCGCACTTTTTGCAATTTTGTTAGAGTTGCTTTCTCCCTAATTTCTAAAAAACCGACGTACGACGTAACGACCTTGCCCACAAGTTTCAAGGTTGCTTTCTAAAAGTTATATCTATGTAAATATATTTATACTTTGGCTCATCAATGTATTTGCTAATTATTAACGAGTGCCTATTATTCATAACAGATCGGCAGTGAGAGCCAATCCACCCACACATTTATTGCTTGTCATGTCATTCTATTGAGTGCAGTACAGTTTTCAAGCTCTTAAAAGCAGTAAGTAGTTGTCACGATGGATAAGTATAAAACGCTTTCAGGCAACAACATCTACTTCATCATCTCGACTTCCAATTGATTCTATCTCGTTATTATCATCATAGCTTTTATTTTCAAGGCCTATATAATATGGGCCTACAGGCATACATACGTGCTAGCTGCTAAATAAATATCGGCCTCTCTCTCGGAAAGTTTATTTCTTCTCTTTAGGAATTCAACACAGCTGCCCTTGCGCCTGCTTTGGACGTCCTGATAAAATAAAAATAAACTTTTTGTCACCTTTCGCTTGGATATACTACTATAGCTGTTTTTAGACTTCCACTTTCTTTCGTCTCTGCTCAAAGGAAATTCTTCTCTCGTTGAAGAAAACAAAACTTTTACATTTCCCCATTTCTCCTATTATCGCCTCAAGCCCATGACGGGATAAAGAAGATGATATAATGTGGCGGTGCAGCGCTACGGAAAATCATCATCAGCTGCAAACAACAAAGTGCAGGGAAAGGACAATAAAAAAAGAGCGAATCCAGTAAAAGCCAGTTGTGTTGGCTACTATCAAGTATACAATTGGACGGCTCCCTTGTGTTGTAAATACGCCTATGGCTTTCATGGGTTGGATGTTGGATCATTGCTTGGCAATTTACAGTAAAGTATCATGCGTGGCCATCTCCGTGGCAACCGCAACCATTTAAATAATTCGACTCTATTTCCTCCTTAAAAATGATCGCAAATTTGGCATTCTACGTTGCCAGAGATTGCAACTTGCAACAGTGTATGGTACAATAAAACAAAGTTGATGATGCGTGCATCGCTTCAATCTTTATTGACGCCATCCACTTTCTCCCATTCCATCCATCTATCCATTCTCCATCTTATTGCATCCTATTTAAATAAGCGTATATGCGAATGGCATTTTAAGGGGAAATCTCAGATAAAAGCAATTTGATGTCTATCTCAACTCCAAATATTTTCACAATAAATTCTGTTTTTGTATGCATTGGCCCTGTAGTGCTGCATTCATATAATAACGGTAATTGCTTCACTTTAAAAACGTTTGTGTCTATTGCATTCCCCATTCATTTTGATCAACCGTCGACGGAGAATAAAAACACACTGTAAGTTGAAAATATTTACACACAAGAAAACCCGGATTTTTGCAATCTTAGGCCAGTATCTAACCGATATCAAATTCTTGATGTCAGTCTATAGACTACTTTTTTAATTAGGTATCAAATTCTCCACTTCCTTCCGCTAAACCCACCACAGGCCATAATCTCCGGGTCGAAGTCGTAAAATCAATATAAACAACAGTCCGTGTGTTTGCTTGAGTCGTTTGCAAAATGCCTAGACACTTTGACTTGCGCCTTTCCAGCCGAAGAGATTGGATGACAGAAAGGCGATCAGTTTACTTTTCTGGAAGTGTTTTCCCGTTACAGACTCCTTTCCAGTGAAAAAGATTTATTTATTCCAGTTGGCTGTGTGGGAGTATACGACGTCAATAAACTATGAATTAGTGAACACCTTCGCGCTGTTTGTCTTTCTGTATCATTTCATAGTTATTTTGTTCAGACAGCATTATTCAAACTTTCATTTGAGTAAACATATTTGCATTTCAACAGAGGAGCATCATCACAAGAAACTCTGACGTATCGTGGCAAAAGGAAGTGGAAGTTTGAAGGGAATGAAAACTAGCGTCTAAAGCAAGGTCTACACTTTCAAAATTCCACGGGAACTTTCAAACCATGAAAAAAGGTCAATGTGTTGTTCCCGGGAAAAGTTACCACGTGAACTGTTTCGAATTTTTCCAAACAGCAGTTCACTGATAATTCGAAATTCAGTCTACACTTCATAGATTTATAAGTGGAATGAAAATTAAAACAATCATTCAGCCGTTGCATAATTTATCTTAATTAATCCGCATAATTAATAGGCAATTAAATACCTGTCAGTATTCAAAATGGTGCCTGTAAAGGATGTAATTAATGATTTGGAGCAATTAGAGGAGGACTTCATTACCATTTTGATGTTCAAGTACCTTAACAGTAGACGTTTGGCTAAAAAAAATAAACGAAGGCGTCGCGCGGTCTGGGTAAATAGTTACCTCAAAGAAAGACATAGCAAGGGGAGATACTTTGTTGATGTAAGAAAATAACGGTACCAATAACTGATTATCATTTAATAAATGCAAGTACTATTAAAATAGCTAATTAAATTATCAGTCATACTTAAACCATCAAATTTTACCAGTTCCAGGATATGAGGGCTACGCCGTCAGTTTTTAAGGAAAATTTTCGAGTGACCCCGAAGCAGTTCGATAAGCTTTATTCTATTCTGGAAGACCAACTAGTCCCCAAGTTTAACACAAGGCCTGACGATATTGTTAGTGGAGAAGAAAAGCTGGCAATTACGTTGGAATATCTTTCTTCTGGAGCTCTAATCCGGCACGTGGCATCCGTTTACCGAGTCAGCAAACAAGAAACATCAAATATAATCAACCAGACATGCAGCGCCATTCTTCAGCTATTGAAAGAGTCTTGCATGCCTAATATAAACCGAGAATATTGGAATAATATGGCCTCCGGATTTGAATCACGATGGAACCTTCCGCATTGTCTGGGTGCTATTGATGGGAAGCACTGTGCCATTCGATGTCCAAGTAATTCGGGGAGTGCCTTTTACAATTATAAGGGATATTTCAGCATTGTCCTTATGGCCGTTGCGGACTCAGAATACAAGTTCGCTTATTTTGATGTCGGAGCTTATGGAAGCGAAGGAGACAGTGGGATCTTCCGATCCTGCGATTTCTGGAAAGCGCTGAACGATAAAAAGCTGAATTTACCATTTCCGACGGATTTATCTGGTAAAAGGACGCCATATTATTTTGTTGCAGACGACGCGTTTCCACTTGATACGCACATCATGAAGCCGTATAAGCCGACATCCAAAAACGGAAGCTTACTCATCCCAGAAAGAATTTTTAACTACAGACTTTCAAGAGCGCGGCGAACAGTTGAAAATGCTTTTGGGATACTGTGTTCAAGGTGGATGGTCCTATCCCGGACAATGCTTGTTGGACCGACTCTAGCACAAAAAATTATCGGCGCCTGCTGCCTATTACATAATTTTCTAATGACTACTGGAAAGGATGATTATGTACCACAAGGTTTCGGAGATGCAATCACTGATGATGGAAGAATTGTAAACGGATTATGGCGCAGCAATCTACGCGAAACATCACTGTTTAGAAATGGTTTTAACTGCGTGCCAACCGGTCGGATTCCGTGCTCTGCGAAGGAAATTCGCAACCATTTGAAAGATTATGTGAATTCAGAGGAAGGCCGCCTACCTTGGCAGGAACAAGCTATAATGTAGGCCAATTAACTTTTTACAGATACTGAATTCGGTACAGAAACAGGTACTTAGTTTATTTCAAGAATAATAATAGGAAGCGTTGAATAAATTATCTGTATTGGAGAGCTTTACAATTAAATAAAAAGTGTTGTACTTATAAAACCGCCACTACTAAACAGGTCCTCTTAATCTATCTCTAATCAATGAAATAAACTCGAAGTTCAAATCCTCAACCTGATCTTCCGGTAGCTTCCTAAGCATTCGATCTAAATTTAAATACATTGAATAATATTTTAGCGTATTTGGCGATGCATCATCCGATTTTGCAGACATTGACTCCTTCCGTAACTCCACTAGACTCTGCAGAGTGTCAGCGATGCGATCATCCGCAGAAACCTCAGTTTTGGACTTTTTAGTGGGCTTTAATCTTGCTGGTTCCTACATGATAAGGTCGAAAGATAAGTACTTATTCAGACAGTTAATAAATATTGAGACAGTTAAGATACCATATACGAACTCACATAATCATAGCTGCTTGCCGCTCCACGCTTTCCAAGAGTGGGTTTCGGAATGGGGTCAGCGGATATGCCATCCTCTGCTTTCTTAAAGTTGGAATCTTCTGGAATATCAATTGATCCAATGACGGTTATGTCTGGACCAAACGTATCAGTGGATTCAATGGGAGAAACAAAGCCGTCGTCTATGTCAAGAGTACTGATGGTCCTATAATTTATGCATATTGTTAGTCATAATTTATGCTTATTGTTAGTTGTAGTTTGTACATATTAGTCATAACTTAAATAGCAAGCCTGTTTACTTTCGAGCGGGTGCACCCTCATCCAGAAATTTCAAATCGTCAGAAAATATCCAGTAATGGCCATCATCATCGTTGTCCGTTGCTATTTCGGACGCTCCATCTGAAACGTTGGGGTCAACATCGTCCAAGCCGTCTCCAGATTTCAGCGGTTTCTTCTTGCCCTTCTTTTGATAACGCAAAGAGTCCGTTAAAGATTTCCAAACCCGTTGGCAATCCTTTTCAGTACTTACTTGACCTGGAAGAAAAATAAAGCAAGAGAGTTGGTGGTTATCTGGCTACATAGAATAATTAAAGTATTGAACTGAGATAATGTCAATAATTGAACAGGGCTACCTGATTCTTCCATTGCCTCTTTTATGGCTGTCCAGGCAGAGGACTTGGCGTCCCTTTTGCTATAGTTTGGGTCAACCTTTGACCACAAACACGGATATCCCTTAACGATAGATGCTAACTTCTTCTTAAAATCAACACTGAACTTTATGGCAGAAGTTACTTTACCTTTCTTTCCCTTCATTATGTTAATGGCAAAATGCTAGCTAATCAAGTACGGATAATTATATTAAATATTAGATAGGCTTCAATTAGTTCAACCACAATTAATCACAACCTGGCCACGTAACGATCATTAGTCACCACGAGATTCTAATCAAGCTGCACAGATGATTTCCCTTCAAAATACACGTGAAATAATAGGTAGCTTGTTCACGCAACGATTCAGTGAAAAAATTGATTTTTCATCTGGATTTTTTCCAGTGGAAAATTTCATGTGGATTTTAAAAAGGTGTAGACTGAATTTCTGAAATATTTCCTACTCGTGGAAAATGTGCTGTTTCCAGGTGGAAATTGAAGGTGTAGACCGGGCTTAAGAAATAAACCGATGTATCCTATTCATTATTACCCACTTTCACCTTCTAAGTCTATTCTTAGCTAATACGATTTTCCACTATCAACTGTAAACGGGATTGGCTCACAACTTGTCTTATTAACTATTAATTAAATAGCGTTGTTGCAAAAACCAAGTCTGCTTGAATACTACAGGCAAACTTGTTTCAGATTGAGCACACCTAGCCACCTAACCAACACAAAGTACCGCGCTTCCCATGTAAAGAAAACTTATGTATTGCCATTTGCACGTGTCTTCAAATAGGTATGCGTATTATATTTAAAACCAACTTTCCTCAAAGAAAGTGAGAGCTTTTTTAAAATCTTGTTTTTTCTCGAGCTCTTTGTAGAACGATATTACTTACTTGTTATAGAGGATAATATCCGGCCTCCATACTTTCTCCGCTGGGATTCGTATCTGCTTGATCCCACCGTAATCGGCTGGATTCCACTTTAAGCCGTGATCGATCCATTGCTGCAAAAATAGAAAAGAAAACGTTCAATTATTTATCAGAAATGTAATTCTTAAACAGATATCAATAAAAATGATGGATAAGACTTCCGAAGGGCATGAATAAAGGAAAGAGAAAGGTTTCCAGAATTGAATATTTCTCTGGAGAAACGTTAAACAGAATACTTGTTTTTCCAAAATCCAACAGTACCGCCAATGATTCGTTTATTTCAACCTTTTATGTATAAATTTTATGCTATCAAACATATCTAAAAATTTCCAACTTTGGATGTTAATCCAATAACAAATAAAAGTAGGTACACATTTTAGGAATAAATTGCTCTATGAAGATTGTTGGATATTGTTCTCCTACTGTTTGCAATATTTAAGTAAATAAAGATTTCTAAACAAAACCCATGCTGAAGTAAAAACATCGCTAAAAGTATAAATATGCACGCTGGTACTGGTACATATATAAGTAGCAGTAGTTAAAGTGAGACTATCCACCTACCCAGAGGCTAGAGGCTGTATCGAGAATGTCAACCAGTTTGCAACAAAATTTCAATGTACCTATTTTTTTAAACTTTCAAATACAAGGAACTTTTTCATCACATTTTACCTTCACGTTTTAGCAGAGCGAAATTAATTAAAGTTGGATTAACTTGAATACTGCATGGCAATCCCTACCCATAGACTGAATCTGACTATGAGTGATTAGTGAGCATGTAATAATAAAAGGATGAGAGTATACCGTTTTTATTTTTTATTTTAAACTCCATTCCAATCATTTTACCCCGGGACCTCTTCTAGCCTGCTTTTATTGTTAAGTATGTATAATTTCGCATTAAAAATATCTGATAGGCAAGTGAATAGAAGTTTGGTTTGCTTGAGCCCATTAGTGACTGCTCTATTTTGTAAAAAAAACGATATAAGCCTGGTCATGATTTTGGGCATTTCAAAAGTAGAACAAGGCATACTATTGCATTTCCAGTTTGTATTAGCTTAAAAATACGGAGTGTAGGCGGCCTCCAAAGTTATACACTTCAATTCATATCCTGTTTGCTCTAGAAATCTGTTGATTTTATTATTTTCACTCGCTGCCTTGAAGCGGATTTTTAAATAAGGTAAGCATCACGTAGCAGAAGCAGCATAGCTCATCTCATGATAAACCTACGCCACGCGAAATTTGACCTGATACACAAGGGAAAGTGCTACACAACATTACTATAACTTGCTCGTCGTTTCTCTCCAGTTTCCCATCCCAACTCACAAATATATGGAGAAGCTAATTAAAGTGCAAGGCTATGTGTATGTCGCATATGGGGAATTGAGTGAAAATTTCATTCGAGATTGAGACTGCTGAGACGGAGAGGACGCCAACAACTAGTATTTACAATGCTTCAAGTTCATCTTTATTGGAATATCCATCTATATTTTCCAGGAAGCTGGTAAACGCGAAATATAAAAATATACCTATATAAAGTAAGTGGATACGTGAGCACAGTCTTAAAAACTGAGACTGCTGAGAAATGTAATTAGTTTCAAGCAAGTTTTCATATTATTTGCTCTGCTCGTTCGCCTACTTAACTCCTCAGCTTGAAGGCGACACAGAAGGTATGTGCAAGTAAATAGGGAAGTGCACATGTACAAACTCCCAAAATATCTTGAGAATCTCACGTTTCCCAGAAAAAGGAATTTACTCATCATCAGCATGCCCTTCGTTCATTTTTTTGCAAACAAGTGAACGTCTTGATCCTTTGTACATTGTTGTACGTCATGTCATAAAAAGGCACATATGAAATAATAATAAGATGAACTAAGCATTAATTAAACCAATTTTTTCCAGTTCAGTGAACCGTTCCTGTTTCTCCAATAAAACTACTAATAACTGCTTTCTCAGCTTTCCTTTTAAAGCCACCATAAAACATCCATTTATTCTTTTTACTGCCATTTTTATTGGTAGTGATGCCGTTGATATTGCCATCCTGTGTTTGGATTCCACTTTGTATTGCCTCCCTCACAAAATATATAATTCATTTTTTATTAGTACGCTTCCCGTTCCGTTCACGTTCTGTCCACTCATCGTATTTTAGTGGTGAGCTCAATTATTAGTTTGAACGCAATTGCTCTTTGCTCAACATTTTTTACACTTTGACTTTATCCGTCCAATCTGTATCACCGTACGGACGGCCGTTTTGCACCCGTGAAGGTCATTTCGGAGCAAAGACTTTGACCGTTGTTTTGTTTTAAAACGGCTAATTATGATTTTATGACGAATAAATGCACATATGAAATTTTTAATTGATTTTTTAAAGTATTGATTTTTTAGAGGACCGCAACAGCGTTCTCTTCTCCACAATTACAACTTTACAACGATTTATTGGATATTGGATACGGTTATTAGCCGCCACTGGCTCAACAGTGCTATAGCACTAGTTAAACATTATTACTAACACCAGCACAAGCTGGATCTCGTCATCTTTTACTTTTCTGAGCCCATGGGTCAAAAGTGCTGCATTTCTAGAGCCTCTTCTGACACTTGCAAACAATAAAAGACTTTCCCAATTGAAGGAAGCTGACATTTCTCAAGTAAAGCACTTTTCCATAGGCACTTAAACTCTTGCCAACCGACCAACCACGCAACCACAAAAAATACTCCAACAGCCAAGACGTAAGAATGTCCATTGCTCAATGTTAATTAGAGTACTGCTCAAAATAACATTTTGCTACGTCTTTTCTTTCCAAGTACGTAATTAGAACAGTGTGTCGTACACAATAGTCAGAGAGTGGTAACAAGAATGTGTAAAAATGTTTGTCACATCGCCTGTGCTCCTAAATATGTACATTCCCACGTGTTTTCCACTTAGATAGCCAGAGATTTTCTTTAGATATGCCCACGTCATGCTGCTACTAAACATGTTATGTAATTCATGATGAAAGTGCAGTGCTTTCCCCCGAGAGAAAATTCTCTCCTGCTGCTGCCATGCCACCCTGAAACAAAATTATCCAACTTTTGTGGTGTGAAGGTCATTCTAGTAAAACGGACAAAAGAAGTGTATCGTGTTCGCTTAGCAAAATTGAACCGTGCAACAACTTTTTTTTATAGTACCATAAACACCAACACCAAACAGATGGCCATATCAATAATTACAACACGATCATATTGCCAATGACTAGTATTGGTGGAGTGCGTGCGTGTGGGTTATCATGGTAGTTTGTGGCAAATATCGACTGGTTCTACTAGTTCAGACATCAGACACTAGCCAACTATGTAAAGTTGCATCGCCGATGAACCTACTTGCAATTTCAAATATGTTCGGAATGCCTTACAATACCTTCGAAATACATGAGCTTACTATAACAAACTAGTAAGGTGTAAACCTTTAATACAAAACTACCGGAAGTGCGATGTATGCAAAATTAACAACCAAAATACTCATTTGGCCAATTTCAATATATCTTGTAAGCTCAAATTGAACATCCCATTGAATTAACACAATAAAAATGTTTGAGGTCGGAGACCCCTCCCCCTTCCAGGCTCCACCCTGACGACAGTGGAGTGATTTGACCCACTGTGCTTTGGTAAAAATGATCGTGTTGAACTCCTCTATTCATTTCATCAATAAACTTTTTTGACGATTTTTTGACCCCCGCCACCTCAAAGACGTTGACGCCCCTACTTCCGGTCACTGTTGAGGTAGGTGGATGAAAATCAATAGAGAACGTGGCCTTGGCCCAAGGTACTTCTATGCCTTTGAGCCAAATCGGTCAACGTGGAGGGAAGTTAGAGTGTTGACGGACAGCCAGACAGACGGACAGACGGACAGACAGACAAACAGATCAATCGCTATAACTACCTTTCAAGCATTTCATGCTTCCGGTAGTTAATAATATTTATGTACCCAATGCAATTTCCTCATCGACATGGAGGAGGATTGATAAGAAGCAAGAAATTCATCATAAAATTGATTTTCTATTCCATTATGCAACTCAACGGTTCGCAATAATATTGTAATGCGCCGTCATGATTACTATTCATGGCATGCAGCACAAGCTGCAGAATTACTGCTGTACGAGTTGTGCTTTCTCTTCCTACATTTCCTTGTTTGCCATGTACCCACGCGTGTGATGATACACTTTTGATGGAGAAAGCAAGAGAGAGAGAGACTCTCTTCCTTCCTTTCCCTTTTCTGTCAATATTTACTTTACTGGCTCATATTATGGTGGTGGTTGTAACGAAACAGAATGAAAAAATATGAAAGAGAAAGAGAGTGAGTGGCTTTTGAAAAAACCTTCATCTTCATCACCATCTTCGTCATCCCCACTCCTCATCATCATTTTTGCTTTCTTTTCTTCACGAGCACGAAGGAATACGTGTATGGCGAAAATATTGTTACGCCACAAGGCAAATAAGTATGTATAAGCAGATTGGAAGGTCTGCCGTTGTCTGTGTGTGTGTAGACGCATACAATTTGCTACGTCTCCTTCAATGCTCATGCTACTATTTATGAAGGCTGGCAAATACCGCCATTCATTCAGCTCATTCTCCAACATGTAACTTTTACATCGTTTTTGTTCGCGGCGGTGGTGCAGCTTTATTCCACTATCCTCATTTCATATCTTCAGCTCATGTTCCTTTTTACGATACCGTTCCAGAAGGCCGGTCACACTTGGACGGAGACGCTGTTTCCAGAGCTCTCTCCTCTATTAATGAAGAATACAAGATTTATGGATACTTTCTGGCACATAAAATCATCATAAAATCGCTCAGTAGAAAAATAGAAGTTTGCGACTAGAGTTGCGACTTTTCATTGAATGGTTCATAAAATGCGAAACAAACACAAAATATTGGTAACCATGTAGTTTAAAGAAAACAAAACACCAAGGATTCCCGACCTACGTTAAAATAAAATATTTACTCCTCCAAAAACAAGTCCCAAACTAACACTTTAGGTCAACCGTGCCATGTTCATGAGATAGTTAGTGCGCGCAACTATATTGTATTAAGTCCACTACCTTGCTTCATTGGCCATACAGAAACGAAAACAATCTGGCTGGAGCCATACCGTACCTCCACACTCTTGGTTGAAAATGAACCCCATACCCTCCGATAAAAATAATGAAAAATGAATGGCTGCTCCCTTCAGATCTCTTGCCAAAATTCCGCTTGACAAGCTCCGAAATGCAAGCAACCTGTCCTCTTCCTCTCTACCCAGTAGTTAGTTACCTCCACTCTACCTCTATTTTTCGCTCATTTTCCCAGAAAGAAGGGATTTTTCTCCCTTATCTCCGTGAATCACCGTGTATACGGCTACCTACCATTTGTATCATTTCACGTGTGCCCAGACAAAAATAAAAGCTCGTTTCTGACGTGCCTGCACTCCCTTTATATTCCTGGTTCCGGTGACGACGTGATTCATAGATGTGCCCAAGAAAACCACGTCAATTTTGTTCGTACTTTGTAAGGTACTGGATGTGGTACTGGAAGGAAGGAAGTTAGTACTGTAGTAGGCAACGGATGACAAACGAGGTGGATCATTAGTTGGGACATGTGCCATGAGACAGATATTACTGCACTGATGATGATGATGGTACCCACGAGTGCACTATAGATGCCGTGCTATTGCCATACATATTTTCAACATGAATGTTTCATAAGAACTACCTAAAATCCCCAGAACAGAATCTCTTTTCCTCCGCGTCGTCCCCGAGTAAGAATGACAAGTAGACACCACACCGCAAAGACGCCGCATCACCAACTTCAATTCTTCCACTTGCAATTTTCCCTGTCATATATCCTTGTGAAAATGCTGTATTATTTCCTTCCTTTCTTTTTTCTACCTTCTCCTCATGGCCTCGTATTGTCACCCAGCTAGTACAATTGCCGCTGCTGCCGCCGCCAAGCCATCATCTTAGCTGTGAGTCCTAGGGGAATATGCCAATAATGCGAAAATAGGGACATGCACCAAAAAAGAGGAAAAGGAATAAATTTTTCTCTTCCCCTTATTTCCTTCCTTACCGATACGGAAACAGGATGAAATTGCTTTTATTGTCTGCTTTCTTTTGATAAGAATACACGAGAGTCTGGAAGAAAAGAAACAGAGCTTTCTTACAATGCCCCGTAGTCCCAATGGGAAATGCATCTTTTCTATTTTCTACACTCCTTTCACGGCCCATCAGGATGCTTTCTACTAATGCCGTACAACACGACACCCATTTTTCACAAAATTTAACAAACGAGTCCATAAAATATTCCAGATGACGATGCATTAAAAGGAAACAACGAGACAAAAGCAATCTATATTCGACCTGACAACTAAACAACAAATAAGAAACTTATATCCAGTACCATTCTGTACCACGGCCACGCACAAACACTGCGATACAGTAAAATGTGGAGACATAAAAACGTCATTCATATAACACGTCATTCATGCGGCTCTCGTCGATTGTCTGCTAACATGTATGATGAACAGCCCCCAATAGGAAAGCCACTTCCACTTGGGGAAACAGCCTTTTCCCTTGCTGCATGATGGTGGCTGTGGTTTATTATCGTACAGTGGTAGTTCGTAATAAGCATTCAACTACAATGACAATGGAATTAACCCTGTTTTCAGCTCTCTCTTCGTTTCCAACAACTTGTTCATCTCATCTCACTCAACAACTTGACGATGATGATCCTCTCTCGTCCTCCCAACGCCTCTTTTTATTTTGGAGTAGTGGCGTATGCATCACTTCACTGTAGGTACATACTATTTTCAGCGTCTACAATCTTTTCTCAACTTTGCCATTCCATCTGTTCCGCTTCTCATAACATCATCAACCTAGAAACTTCCCTGTTTTTTCTCCACCTATCCAATCAATTCACCAAGGTAATAATATATAATAGAAGCAAACTTTGTTTTCAGCTTTCTCCCAGCTCAGCAGTTCAGCAAGGTGGAGGGGGAAGAGTAAAAGAAAGCGCAAAACATGTTCCAACTAATTCCAAGAATTGATGATCGACAGGGTCGAAAATAACAAACAACAGGTTGTTTACTACTACTGCCTCTGCTACTACATTGTTCCCTCGAATTCACTCGCATTCACTGACAATTTGGAACAATCGTCATTGGGAAACCTTGAAAATATTGTTCTGGGAGAACAAGTATCAGCAAAATAGAACGAACAACAACATGCTTATTTTATGAGAACTGTACTTAAAATAATGAGCTGTTATTTATTGCAGAACCTCATCAAAAATAAAGCCATATAATGAATTAGAAAAGTGTTCCAACTTTATAGGCAGTTAAACTTTAACCGGGGACATTTCATCGGATATCTTGTTCCATTCCTGCAAAAGTCAATGTAACTTGTTCTTAGCAAGCAAGGCCATTTCCCGAATGTATGGAGGGAAAATATTTTCCATTCAAATTTATCTACAAGTTGCTCGGCTCGTTGCCTCGAGGCACATATTTCCTGACTTTCCTTTGCAATTCAGAATGCTTTTGTTCCGTTTCCTTCCAAGTCGCTATGGAATGGAATGGCTCAATGATTCAATGATATTATTCCGCACTATCTTCCATTCCCATTTTTGCTCCGCTATTTTGCTATTCTTCGTATTGATTTTTGCTAGTAAATCCAATTATAATACAGAGAGAGATGAGAGCATTCAGATAGCAAAGTAGGTAGATATTTAAATTACCTTATATAGGCATGATAAATGCAAGAGCATAAGGATTAATGGGTAGCTAGCTAGGTGTAGCTTTTCCCTTGGTAATATTATTATTATCCACACAGTCTGTACGTACACACGGAGTAAATCCAGGTTGTTGATAGCTGCTTCATTTCCTTTCTCCAGATTATAAATTCAGACAGGGAGAAAGCTCTTTGTACTTCTTGCTTTCTCCGCGCCTATAAATACCATTCACCTATCCACACTGCGCATATTCAACGGATAATTCATTGGAAACGGTATTCCTTTATTCACCCGACCTGTCTGTCAGCTTGTCATGAACATTTTCATCCCCATCATCTTCGTGATAAGGAATACACTGCTGCAACTGTGAGCATTTATGATGGAATCGGGATCTGTTATGAAGCGCTTCATTTCACGCTTCTTAAAACTCTAAGAAGATATTATTTCACTTATACACATATTCTGTGAATATACGGGATTTCCTTAAGAACCGGAATTTATTCATGGGGCATTATGCACTAAAGTTTGCAAACATGCATTTCTTCTTTTCCTCTTCGTTTGCATGAATAAAATATTGTGAAAACATGTTTCAAGTCATAAAAACATTATTAAATCTCAAAAGGTAATATTTTTTGTACCATTATCCACCGAAAATGCCGATTTAAGCTTATGTTTACAAATTAAAACGAGGCCTTGAAGCTTGTAAGATGAAAATGATGTCTGTCTGTACAGTTTAGTAAAAAGTGTATGAAAACCAATGTGAATATGTGTCACAGCCCTGTTGACATTTTTACGAGTGAATGACAATGTCAGAGTCAGAACTGAAGTCTCAGTGGAAATACTGATATTCAACGAATCAATAAAGGTACACGGAAAGGTTATGGATTCTTACGGAAACCACGTCAATGATTATAACATGTCAATTTTTGCTTACCTGATTCAGCCAACAATTTGTTGTAAGGATTTGATTTCGTTCGTCCTAAAATAACAGAATTAGAGTACATATTATCTGATCATATTGTATTTTACTCGACCTCCTTCAGATTTGTTGTTTGAGAAATAGTTTTAATCTGCACATAGAATCACAAATTATGCACTATCTAAAATGTTCTTTTATTCAAGGTTACCTAAGCACACGTTTTCGACAAAAACTATGTCGAATCTAAACACAACTTTCATCATTCGTGCTATGGTTTATTATTGTTCTCGCAAGAAAAACAAGCAGTTTTTTTGCAACAAAATATGTCTGTATAAGCTATATTGCAACTACTCAAATCACTAAACATTATCATCTTTATAAAATACAAGCTATACGTATGTATGTCCACTGCATTCAACATAGTCAAGCAAGCTGTACAAACAAATGAGAAAGCAGACAGACAGATTATTTCATCGAAGGAGATATTTAAGGCACTCAACTTCCTACATTGCAAAGAGACAGACGAGCCATAAAAATTTGTAAGGCTAACGATGATTTCCGATAATATGAAACTAGATGGAAAATGACTGACACTTTTCATGCATTAGGACTAGGATTAGGAATCATAAAGAGGTCATAAAAACACAAGTGCATCGTTGCCATTAATCTGCAGCAGTTTTCAACAGTTTCTCTTGTTGTACCCGAATTCACCTCCGCCTCTTCCAACTTGTAATACAGGAGCATATAATATTCTCGACTGTTTGTTTATTTGCGCAGCACTCATGGGAACGTGCACTCTCGGGGAATCCCTTTTTAATAGAGTGCATTTTGGAGCCCGGCTCTGTAGCCGCTTAGCGCTTGTCGTTCTTGTCTGCAAACTGCATGGCTAATCCAAGCCCGCCAACAACCGACCAACTTGCTTTTCCTCTATATTCATTTGCGTATCATAAGCACTTGATTTTAAACATTTCGTGCACAGTTCCTGCAAGGAATCATCACGTCTTTCAGAGGCAAACTGGAGCAATAAAAGATTAAAATCTTTAGTCTGCTTTCAACCACGTTAGAACCTAATGGAAGTGTAATGGTCGCCTTTTACACTACTTACTTGTCACGCGTTCAGAATTCAGGGGTTTTATGTATCTAATCTGTAACATGACATGGATAAAAGAGTTTACCCACCATATGATACAGTTAAGTATTATATAACGGGCTTTATATTACTCACAGCATCCTGCAAACCTCATTTCGTTCCAATCCCGCGTGTAATTACCTTGCTCATCTTTGCCCTTTCCTCTCAATCCTTCCAGTCTATTCCCTCAACCTTTTTTATTGATCACCCTTTCCCCTTCTCATCTTTCCATTTTGACTGGATTTAAGTCAACATCATTAATTGCAAAAAATATCGTTTGACTAAACATGTATTTCCACTAGGTAACAGGCAGGACGTTAGTGTTATTTCTATATTTAGCCAAAAATAGTGTGTACCTAAGAGTAGAGCTCATTTCTTTTGGAATCCAAATTTTCTACCTACCTGACATGAGCTCTGTGCATTTGCTGTCATGATTTCATACCATGATTTCATCTTCATGTTATGGTTTCTTCACTTTTTGTGTATCAACATCTTAGTTTTTACCATTTTTAGGGCACGCATTAGTGTTTATAATCTGCGTGGGTGAAAGCAGATGGCACTCAGTCAATTTTTGTAAAAAAAACTATTTTCCTTCATTTCTTCATAATATTTTTCTGCTTGATCAGCTTACAAAACTTTCTGGGTTAGGATACAGAAAGGGAAAGTCTATTTAGAAAATCCTGTTAAATTTTCCAACTTATTACTCAACGAAGAGGTATCAGAGTCATCCCATACATACATTTAATAATATAGTGGATCGCAAACTTTGTAAATTCAATTTGAAGCAGATAATAATAAAGCAAGCACTGCGAACGTACGTATACTTTCTACAAAAGGCCTCTGGCACTGACAGCAACTGCCACGCAGCATTGACTTTTAGCAGCGAAAAGTTATAGGTTTGTGATGAAAACACCTTTTTTAGACTAATATATTATTTCCACTATCCACTCGCCAACATGTTTTCACATCGCCCCAGAAAGCTCACCTTTCTGTAAACTCATCATTACAAATCATCGTTATATTCAACATAAAAGGGGAAAAGCCGAGCAAAATGTTTATCCTCAAATTTCCCGTCAAGTATACATTATAATTGAGCTCATTAACCGTCCATTTTGCATTTTTAAATTACTCTCTTGTTACTAGGTTAGTTTGCCTCACTTTCCATCTGACAATTATAGCTTGCTTGCCACAGCTGAAAATTTTCTGGTTGTAGAGAAAGCAAGTTGCTGATACATGCAACACTCCACACATTTGCCATGCCTGAGCAAACAAGTGAATGAATCCTTATAAAAATCTATTATCAAAAGTGAAAGTTAAGTGTGTGTATTTACAATTCTCGCTAATCAAATTCTCCATACCCACATGCCTCTCTTACAATTACTCATGAACGAAAACGGGAGAGTTCCTAGAGCTTGTACATATGCACACACTCAAAACATGTAATCAAATAAACAGGGGGAAAATTCAATGCTAATTATTTTTCCGAGTTTGCAAAGCAAATAGTTCAAATTAAACCAAGAGAATTTTAAGATTCTCTCCGTTTTCCACTCAGAGTTTTTCGCTTCTTTTTCCTCGCCATAATAAACTATATGTAGTATCTAAATAATGATATGTATATTCTTAATTAGACGAATTATGCAAAAAAATATTTACCAAAGTTACAAAATTTGCTTCACTAGAGAATTTCTTTTCTTATTATCGTACATTTTACTGGTACAAACATGCGGTAACTCGGTCTTTGAGTACGCTTCCTTTCATAATTCCTTTGAAAAAGTTGTGCAACAATTGTGGTGAAAATAAGACATTTTTATACTTTTGGGTACGGGACGGGATACGGGGGTAGAAATATGATGAATTGATGAGAAACTATTTTCAAGAATTGTACTATTTTCAAGAAATTTTCACCTAAATAAGCATCCATAAAAATTAAAGTTAACCCTGAAAAGAAAGAAAATAATAGCTGTAGAAAGTATGAAAAATTCAAGAATGTAGAATTCATAACAGCGCAGAGAAGCAGTTTCATTTACAAATTTGATTAATCATTTTGCAAATAAAGCCAATGAAAAACGTCTGTTATAGCCAAGAAAGTACACATTTGCAAGCAGTTTGAATTGGTGTGCAACTGACGTAAATGTCGAAAGCCGGAAACCATGAAAAATGTAGTAAAAATGTACCGCAAAAAGCATTAAAGATAAATATTTAAGCAAACTTTATATTTTTTGGAACTGTATCAATTCGCTTTTCACTAAATAGATGATAAAAGCTGAAACATAATTTTCGTAGAAAATTGTGCCTGTTGAATTGGATTTGCTAAAAAGCTTGAAACTGACAGAACAATTACATGATCAAAGGCCCTTTTACAATTTAACATATTTCCGCTGAAAGTTTACTAGCTTTGGTTGAATGATCAAAAAGAAATATGTTAAAACACAAACATGCATAAGCCCTGTTAAGTTAAATTTTGAACGAGAATTAAAGCCGCAGTGATTCTTCTAATTACCTACTTCATTAATTTCTCATGCAGAGACAACAAGTGAAAACGGTCACATGTGGATTAAAATGAACTGACTGCCAGAATAGTACTTACCACGTCGATGATTTGCGTAAGGGCAAGTCCAAAAGTGACATTGAGCGGTACTGAAATATTCCTGGAGGGTCGGACGGCAGTGTCATAATCCTCGAGCAGTTTTCGCACCAAAATCCTTTCGTAATTTTCTCCCTCTGAGCAACACGATGGCAAACCTAAATGGTCCCGTCAAATTGCCAGACAGCGACCAACGGAAGAACAAAATAGACAAAAGCAAACAATCAAAATCTCGTTTGCAAACACAAAACAATATACAATACAACATCATCAATGTCTGCTCCATTTTTATTCCCTGTTGTTCCAGAGATTCAGCGAATGTATATACCTTTGGGAGCTCAACAAGCTGAATACAACAAAAGGAAATATTGCCAGAAAAATGGTTCAATTTCATCGTTTTTGTTTCCGTTCCGAATCTGTTACACACGACCCATTTCTCATACTTTGCCTTGAACAGGTGAAAGCACAGAAAGGATCGGGAAAAGAAAACGAGGTAAACCTCTTGGATTTTAGGATTATGTATTGGGATGCTTCAGAACAACAAAAGCCAAGATAACGAAAAAAGATTTCCCCTATCGTTCCGCTCATCTCGTATCCCACATTATGCATGGTTAGTTTACCTTTGGTTCAGGGAATCCCACAGGACCCCCACCCCTTTTCTGCAACAATGATCATAAATAAATAACAACAATGCAAGTTCATATTCCATTAAAGTTATATCACGGCAAGGTTTTTTTGCGTTTAGTTTTAATATTCCCCGTCCAATGACGCTTCATGAATTTATCATGATTCAAGTGCCAATTACCTTTGCATGACGTGTTATGTCGGTTATAAATCATTCATAACTTCTTATTCGATTTAAAGTCAGAGTGGTAGCAGTGATGTAACGCGAGTAGGTTGAGTTCAATCTTGAAATCAGTGGTGGTCAACCGGAAAAAAGTCCAAAAATAAACGTAAAACGATAGAGACCACGCACGGATGGATGAACTAATCGCGAGCACAAAAGCCCCATTCACTTTGCCAACATAATACATGATCCTAAAAGGATTCTTTTTTCTTGTTCTCATCATGTCCACTTCTATTGGTCAACTTGAGAAGAAGAAAAAAAAACATAAAAACGCCTTTCAGTAAGATACTATGATTGTGCTGTACTCTAAAATATTGTACACAAGAAAATATTCAGTTCAGTTTTTGCACAAAACAAACTCCAAAAAAGTGGAGCACGACACAAGATCACGACGTTGTCGATGATGTCGTACGTGGAGCAGTAGCCAAAGAGAAGTTGCTCGTGGAAAGGTAAAATCTAATCAAAAGGACATTCATTCTTTTCCAATAGATTGCTTTCGAAGAGAAACCCAGCAGAAGCTTGCGTTACGTTATAGCACTCATCCCACGATGAGTCTCTGGGAGAAAAATAAGTGGAAGCTCAAGAGGATAGCAGAAATAATAAGGGTCCTTCATGGTATCCATCCACTACCACTGTCACATGAGTGAATGTACTGGAAAGATAAATCTGAGCAGACGGAGACCATCGAGATTCTGACAATGGCCAGCCGTGGTCAAACCATCATAATTAATTTTTTGAGAGGCACAACTTCTAAAGCAAACGAGTGTCTCCAGTTTCACTTGGGAAAAGACTCTATTCATCATAAAAGCAGAGTTGTGTCTTGCATATAGACAGTTTTGCTATCTCATTCTGTCAACTGACGCTACGTCCGCTAAAAATAGCAACGAAGATGAATCGACAAGGCTTGCATGTCTCAAAATTCGTCCGTTCATAAAGTCTTTTTTTCCCGCTGCAGCTATTTACTTACTAAATCCGTGTCCGGTTTTAACCACATTTGACCGCTTGTTCATACACCAAAATTAATGGAATCGTGAAGATTAATATTGCAGATCTGAAAAAAACGTTAGCGTCACTTCAAGTAGTTTGTTAAACAAATATCTGGAACGGGTGGATAACCGGAAAATTGTTCTAAAAGGAGACATCTTAAGAATATACAGACGTTGGTTTAGACACAAATTGGCAAATTCCCGTTAGAGAAGAATGCCAGCAATTACAGTTGAGTGACGGTACCTTTTCATGGATACACCTCTTCCCTGCATGCATTCATAACTAACAAACAAGATGCTCATTAAATTTTCTCAAGCGTTTCTAGCTGGTATATGACACTGTCCATTGTACACATCAAAGACATCATCTGCAAAATTTCATCTCAGGTTTGTTTCTTCATTGTAAATATACCCCACGCGTATGTGCGCGTAACATTTAACTGTATGGGAATGGGACATTGCATCTTCAAGTGGAAATAAACAGTAGCGTAACTGCAAACCAATTATGAATGTACTGACTGCTTATGGAATTTGTCTGTCCAAAGAAATTAAATAATGCTACAGTGACATGATGAATCAGTGATGAGATGAAGGTCAACAACATGAAGATAAACCATAACCTAGTTTTTCTCCGAGATAACTGTTTGTAGGTCTCCCCGACTTTTGTTTCAGAGTGAGAATGTAAATTGAAATTGGGACAAAAGGAAAAGCTGAGGTTTAGAACGAATTACTGTTCTTCAGAGTACATTCCCATAAATGCCTACAGCAACATGCTTACCTATCCCAGGATTTTTGTCTCGCATTTCACGGCAATTGACTGTTGTCGTGTTGCGGAATTTATGTTATTTTTAAGTCTCATGGCTGTCTCAAATTTACCTTATGATAACATGGAGATAATACCCCACCTCTAACGAAACTTGGTACTACCGGATGACATGTATGTCTACATAATGGAATGTTTTCCCTACATATGTTGTTTATAAAATGTGTAGGTATATAAAGAGCAGCAGCAGCCATGTTTTTCATTCGGATTTTGGTACAACGATAAGCAGTGAGTAGCTAGAGGCCCAGAAAAACCCACTTGAAACTGTGAGCACAAATGACTGCTTTCATTTTCGCTATAATACACTCGAAAAATTGGAACCTGATTCCCAGCAGATTTCCAGAGAAAACAACTTCCCTGACGAATACCTTTATTCGAAATGCCAGCTAGGAAAAGGGCCAGACGGAGTGGGAGATCTAGATAGCTCACGAATTGCACGAAACTTCATGGCATCATTAACATTTCCTTATAAGTATAAAATACATCATAGTGTAGGATTCCTAAACCACCACTTGTTCAACTTTTTGCTGATTCCCCATACCATTTCATTTGATCCTGATTTCAATACAAAACTTTTCTCTAGAGAAGAATAATTTTATTCTGTTACAGATTTCGCTGATGTCAATAAGTTTGCATTTTTGCAATCATTGTTGCTTCTTGAAAGAGACCTAATCATTCCATTAAAAAATGGAAAATATGTGCAAAGTTCAAGCAGTTTCACAAGCACTCACTGCTGTTCAGTCTTTAATCACTCATCGACCACGAAACCCACATGTCACGATTGTGTGCTTCGCAGAGGAAATGAAATATGAGTTATGCAAGAAGCGTGTGGGTGAGCAGTGGAAAGTTTAAAGAGAACTTAAACTACGTCACATAACATGGCGAATGTTGTGGAGAGTAAATAGACAGTATCATGTATGTACATGCATATTATATAGGCAAGTTTGATGAATGACAAGTCCACAGGTACATAACTTGTGCTTCCTTTGAAGTAAAATAAATCTCGCATGTGTTGCAAAATGATTCCCAATCTCAGAGATTTGTTTCCAACGCAGTTATTAGCCGACAGTAAATTACTTGCCGTCTTCTACAGTCGTCCGAGAATGAGAACAAACGCGTTGGAATTCAACTTCAGGTGAAGGAAACACTTACGACAGTTGATTAGAAAACAAAGTTACGAAACAAGTGATATTTATCAAATAATGTTTTCAAAGGTTCATTACTTTATTGTTCCTTTGCAGGCTTGTGTAATCACGGATTAGAATCACCAATCCTCAAACTGGGATTGGTGATTAAGTTAATCACTTAATCACCAATCCCACTTTATATTTTTTGTATTTAATCACAATCACTAATCCCAGAACCAGCACCCTTTAATCACTGGTTATTCACTGCAGTCCTGCCTCCATGTAATTGCTTTCATATTATCTATAGTATAGGTACGTTGACAGTAGGTACGTAACCTGAGGCACTGTGGTAGGTACGTGAAAAGATCACTACCACACAGCCCACATATGAACTGAAAAGGTAATGGCAGCATAGCATAAAGTTTGTTACTACATTACATTGCCAAATTAAATAATCTATTAATAAACTTAATCACTAATCCTAATCCAACTTGCATTTTTTTCAAGCATTTAATCACCTAATCACCAGTGATTGGGATTGACATTAATCACTAATCACCAATCACTATTAAAAAAATATTCTTCATTTAATCACAATCACTAATCACTTGACAAAAATAGGGTGATTACACAAGCCTGTTCCTTTGAACCAAGTATTTATTACCGTATTGTTTTATGATAAACTAAGAAAAAATATGCTATATTACTTATTTCTTTAAAAAAGTAATTGACATGGAATATAAATCCGTCAAGTATTACCCGTAATAGTATGGCATGACATGAGCCATATACGCATTTATAGGACATGCGGATAAGTTGTATATAATCGAAAAAATGCACCCGTCCAAGAATATCGACTAGATTCCCTTAGGATCCCAAAAATGTAGGTTCCCGTGTGGGAGTCAAGAATTCTACACTACATAATTTAACAATGAGAAATAGATATGTTGAGAACTTACATGTAAGACAGACGAGAAGGACAGTAATGACCACGCGGCAATTCTGCAAAGTGTAATTGAGTTCCAGGAAGAATCCCTGCCTCATTTCCATTTTGATACTTCTTCCATTCATCTTCCTCCTTGTTTTGTATTCCTGCGTTTTTGCACAAAAGTTATGCAAAGGGAAGATGGGAGCACTTTAAATCTGGAGACTGGAATTGTTTCTTACTCACCATCTTCATTGGAAAACTATGAAGGAGGCTTGAAACGGAAAGGGAAATGAAACCTTGTTCCGCTCCCACTTGTTCTGTTAGCACTGCTGCACACTGGTCAATTCCCCTTGGCCCAATTAATCTTGTCCTGCAATTGTGAAAATTGTAAACGTCCGACAAGAAGGAAATTTCACATTTCTACTCTAAAGAGAAAAAACGCTTTCACTTGTTATCCTTTCTATCAGCAGCATACGCTGCTTTCACCGAAAACTGCCCAAGATAAAGTGACCAATCCGGGTTGCCTGTTCAATATCTGCCCACACAAGGACAACAAAGTTTGTCCGTTACACACGAACAACGATTGGCCGTTTGATTTACTTTAATTCTCTCAAAGTTAAAACATGTTTGAAAAACAACAAATGTTAAGTCACTTCAAAGTTTGCTCTACTCTGCTGTAGATAAGGTGAGAGTGTCAAAGAAAAAATGCCCTCTTTAACATCCAAGTCAGCAAATCAATGCCAGAAACAGACACGTGGAATAACTCAAATCTGAGCACACGAAGGCTACCACCGGTCATTTTGGTCACCCTGTTTCATATTCTGTCAACTTGTTTAATCCAATCAGCAAGACGCTGTCTAATACACAAAAATAAAAGCCAATGCGACGCTGCGCTGGACAATAAACGCTTTTGGACATCCACCACCGCAAACCGATGACTACTGACATGTTATCCCTCAAAATCAAACGGCTTTTCCCCTACGCTTTCACTTTCCTCTCCATTTCGCTTCGCCTGACGCTTGACAAATGCACAACGCATAGATCAACAAATTCACTCGTCTCCTCTGTTGTGTTTTCTCTTGTTCTTGGTAGTAAAATATTTGCAATGGTAAAATAAATGCACGTCACGTTCAGCATGCCTTCCTAAAACTATTTCATGTTCGAGTGACTCTGCTGCTCCTGCTTCTATTTATTCCCTTTGATGTTTTTACGGTGCATTTACTTTCTTTGCTTGTTTCTCCACTTGTATAACTTTCACTTGTCTGTCCTCTGAAACATTGCCGCACCAACAAAAATGTTTTGAGAATACCCTGTTTTAAAAAAAACTGATAAAATTTAATGTCCTCTTTGCCCTGTCGGTTTTTGTAAGCACTCTGAACTTACCTATTTTACTTTCTTCTGCCTAAACTCATAAACGATCATGATCAGTCTCTTCGGTTTTGTTACAGTTCAACGGAGAAAAATGAACAAGGCACACACAAGTATACGCGCATCCCTTTTGCCAACTATTTGGTCTGGGGATGCCGATAACGCCGACTGCTGATGTTCGTAGAGCACGTGAAAGAGTGAAAATATTCCGCTTTCCCCACTTTCAGATCCTTCTTTTTCCGGCTCCTTTCACTTTTCTAAGCTTTCCCGGTCCTCTCACCCACTTTTTTCGTTACACTCACTGAAAAAAGAGGAAACTTTACACGTGTAGTAGCGCCCCACCGCTTTTCACCCTGTTCTTTCCCTCATCGATCTACAAACGTCCCATTGAGTTCGATTATATGCGGATTTGACTTGCAAGGAAACCTAAATGCTTTTTTATTACTTTTCAAGATACATTTTACGATTATTATGATGTTTCCTGTCTCGCTCAACTCACTCTTCTACCGCGAGATCTGGTCAAAAAGTCAGTTTAATTCTTTCTTTTAGCAGCAAACTCACTTGAATAAATGATAACCATGTATATAAAAAGTAGACAAGTCTAAAGTTATCTCGTTAAAAAGAGCGAAAAAACCAACTTGAGGTCTTTCATCTGTCTCTTTATTTAAAGTTACAATGGGCCTTCTTCTACTTTTTTCACCATCCAACTTTTCCCGTGCTTATTTGCTTAAGGGTGTTGTTGTGCAAAATGGATAAAAGCATACAAATATACGTCAGGACGCTTTGTGAAAAAAGGAATATTTAAGAATGAAATTATAGTGCGATAATATTACTGAGAAAGGGACATTTTTTTTATCTCTTTTGTATTGCAATCATGCTATGCGGCACGTCCGTGTTCCCACTGATCACACTTGAGACTGGAGGAATTTTGCAAGGTAACACGGGGATTTAAACGTGTCAGGGGGAGTAAAAAGAAAGAAGTTTTCTCCCAGTATATTTGTGTAGAGAGTGTGTGTGTATATATATGGTTTACTCGAGAGATAGATGGATGGATTGAGAGTTTGAGAGAGTGGAAAAAAAATTGCAAAGCGGTGCTGCTTCTGCTGCTGCTCTTCTGCTCCTTGTCTTCTTCTACAAGGCTATTACACAGCGATTTTGTGAGCTGAGCAGTGGTACCGTATAAATGGCACGGTTTGATGGAGTTGTTGCGGAATATAATGGAGGAGAGATGGAGGGAGAGTTGTTCCTCCGCTTTGCTAAAATGAACTTGTTCTCTTCTCACTTATCTGTCCCCATATGCTATTCCTCCTGTTACAATGGGGAGCACACACAGTTTTGGAATGCTAAAACAAGCGGAATAACATGAGGAAAAGAGATAATGTTGCTGTTGCTCTTCCTCCAAAATAAACAGACGTCTTTCTGTTTGGGATGTCATGGTTGGTGCGGTGGTGGTGGCCGTTGAATTCTGATCCGGTTTGTTTTCGTTGTTCTGCTAACTTGAGCAAAGTTCAACCCAAACTAGTAAAATACATCACAAGAGACGGCCCAAGAGGAGACGGCTCTCTTGTCAAAACTATTGTGTTGCCAAAGTGGGCTGCAATATTTTGCTATCTTTTAGTCATTTTCTTAGATTTTACTGTTATTATTCCAACAGTCTTTGTGTTTTTGCTGAAATTATTTGCTAAATTAAGACTTTTCTGCTGAAATGTTTTGCACTTGTGCCAGCACTTCTTTCCCTTGATACAGTATGCACATTGCACTCACTGAGCAGTAATAATGAGTGAATCAATGCAAATTCAAAACTAAAAAACAAATGTAAAATACAGCAATCATTGATTTCTCCTTGCTACTTCTGCCATTTCACTTGGAAAAATACGGGGTAATACGAGAAAAATATGAGATCTCTTTAAAACTTGTAAGGTTTACCTGTTGTTTACGCCACCGTAATCAGAAATATCCCGATTTTTTATTACCGCACCATACAAAGGATTGCAGTGGATCCGCCATCACTATTTGGGTGACTTGCAGTTTCGCGTATATCGTACACAGAAGATGGTGTTGTAAACCAATGATCGGATTAGTTTTCTCCCATCTAATAAACTATCTGTGTGCCCAATCCTCTTCCTTTTCTCGCATTTAATGAACTCCGTTCCACGTTTCTAGATTGTCTGCTGATTTTCCGAGAACTGCTTTGAAAATTTCAATGAACTCCCATTCCCAATTTCCCTGTAATTCATTATTTAGCCTTTGGGATAAAAAACGCTAGATATTTTGAAAAAAGCCAAGGGCCAATTAGCAGGATGTGATGAAAGGATATCAAGTTGGGTCTACGACATGTCTGTAAGATTGTTGTGATTCTGGGCTTGACACTAATGATGAAGATTGCACTTAATAGCAGCTTTCCATGCCTTCGTCGTCTTTTTATGTGCACGTGGACAAATTGCTTCAATATGAGGACGATAATTAATCACGAGGAAATTAATTAATTTTTATAAAAATCACAACATCACATTCAGTTTTTATTCTTCCATGGATAATTAAAGATATATTTTTCACAGGTAAATATTTGTATATAGTATATTATGTAATACAATTGTGCATGTATGTATAATAGGTAGGTATAACATAGCTATGTAACACATTTTCTCAACAAATTTTTTTTTTTTACAAAATAACGGCTCGTGTACCTAATTGCGCTCTAAATCCCCCAGTAAACTCTGTTGCGCTGCTGATGATCTGTTCCCAGTTATAACCCTTATCTCACTTCCTTCTAACTCGCTTTCATTATGTAACGGAGAAAAAATTCACCGGACTCCGTTTACTGGCGTTTTTCTTTGCGGTTACTACGTCGTAAATAATTTCGTGTGCGGTGACATGTACAGGATGCCAAATGTTGCAGCAACAGTGGTGACAACAAAGATCCACAAAAGGAGTCTAAAATGAAGGCAGAATCAAAAAAAACAACAACATTACAACAATTTTTCATTAGATTGTTCCCCGATCCGTGGTAATTTCTCTCCTAATTTACTCTGTGTTCACCCACCTGTCAATGACAAGCGCAGCCTGTTGCCATTCCAACTTGAGAATATCCTTCCTTTCCTGGTCGTCCATTCGGTCCTCATTCTTTTCCAGCGTGTCATTGATCCTGTACATGAGAAATAGGAGCTGCCTCTGCCACTGTGGCATGTCACTGGTGGCACCCCCGTCAACCCCAGCACCCACCCTGCCACTGCCTCCACCGCTGCCACTGAGTCTTGCACCAATCATGTTTTCCGTTGGTCCGTGGAGCAGATCATCGGGTAGTTCGAAAGCAGACCTGTGATGGTGGGTTGCCTTGAAGTCAATAAACGTGTCATCCATCGCAAAGCTAGAGTGGTGATGATGGATACTGCGATGGTGGTGGTGGTGATGGAATGAGTTTCCGGTTGCCGTTGAGCCACTAAGAGTAGTCAGGGGAATTGTCAGGTCGGATGAGGGCACTCCTCGCACTCGCATCACAGGACGGAACCTTTCATCATCATCAGCATCATCATCAAAAGGATTATTATCAGAGGTTGAGCTAGCTTTGGATTTGGTGGGCACTTCCAACGACAAACTCTCAAGATTTCCACCTTCGGGACTAGGTCTTTTTCGGTTAGGCGGAAAAATGCGAAAAACAACACAGCGGGTGGTGATGTTAGGTGAGGTGGCAACAATGAAACATTTCCAAGGAAGTTGGGCGCACACAAGGAAGCGTCAGCAGCAGCAGTACACACAAAGCGTAAACACGCCCAAAAAAAGAAAGGAAAGAACACACGTAAAGCACAAAATGTATGCTACTTTATACAAAATGTATATCTACGTAAATAAGTATGCACACACAATATAGTCCAAGTAAAAAGCTTGGGATTACTAAAGTAACAGCTTAATCAAGTCTGCCATTTTAACGTTTTACCTTGCATCACATTTATGGTTGCTCCTTGCCTTGTCCCTCCACGACGTCGTGTTCAATAGGGACTGGTGAGCATCACAATGACAGTACGACATGTTTGGCGTCGCTGGCATGTCTGGATAGACAATTCGCCATGTGTCACCCTGTCACCAAAACAACATCACAGTTATCCTGCAAATAATCGTCAGAGTTATTCCACTTGTAAATCAGCGGCACTTACAACCGGAAGTCTTCTTCCGAGTAGCGACGCCTTGGAAACGGAAGAGCCGCAATCTGACGCGCCCACACCACCGGAATGCTTATCTCTCGCATTTCTCGGCGCCGTGAAAAGATACGCCCTTTTCGGCATTTCCAACTTGAGAAGTAAGAACTTGGCAAGGTATCCAAAGATGAAGCGCCGCATGCATGGGGGCATCTCCCTCCCTCTCATCCCGCGGTGATGTATGTTCAATGTGACAACGGACAGGCCCGTGGCGAAGCTTACCAGGGAAATTGTCACGCCATAATAGAGTCCTGTATACACAAAAAAGAAGATCTTTTGCTAGTACCAATATTTTATTACATTTTACGACCTCCGATTTCAAGTGGTTTATACTGTGTCCATTCATTTCACTTCCGTTTCTCCTTTACTGGGTTATTTGCAAAAAGAGTTCATTTATTGTCATTATAACAGTTGTCGGCTCCACGATCAACTGAGCCACACAAAAAAGGAGGAGAGAGGGTGGTCATGATGAAGAAGGCACAATAAGGAAAAAAGCAATTTGTTGGAAGTGGTCGCGTCGTCATAAATCCAAGTTGCATAACAGAGCTGTACGCATGCAATTTAATATATTGTTATGAGTATTTGAGCATCATTTACTCTTATTATTATGCATGCATGCACCCGTGTACTCAACAAGAGATTTATCATCTGTGCAACAAAACCATTATGCCCACTTCATGAGCATTATTTGCGTAAGAAGGGCTACAGAGGGAAAACATTTCGCTGGAAGAAAGTTGGAACAAATCCCGCATCCTTGCCTGACTTTCACTTTTTCCTTTTTGTGCACATACGAAACCGTGAAGAGCAAAATGCTGATATGGGTTGTAGAGTAGAGGAGAGTGGTGCACTCAGGCAAGAACAAAGTAGTAAGATAATTTAGACAAATAGTAATAACCAGGGCCCGTTAAGTCGGGTTTGGAACTCGTGAGACGGAAGCAGTGAATACTGTAATTTGGTACACAGTTTACGCACACATAGAGTCCCTAAACTAGTTTTGCGAGAATGCTTGTGTTGATCTTACAATTAGATTCAGCGAATTCCAGCATCTTTGCTGGGACAGTATACGTAACACCAAACAGTGCAATGTTCTAAAGCATACCGGAAACTGCATTTTAAAGTTTCTAAGAATTGAAGGAACTCTCCATTCGGTTCTATTATTTGGTTCTAATTTATAGAATGTTCTCTAATTTCAAATATTAGAGAATTTTGTAAAGTAGTTATTCCTTTGAGACATAATTATCAATATGATGCACATAGCGAAAACTGGAAGTCTATCAACCAGCCTCTATCAAAACAAATGAAATTTCTTGTAGAAATCCTTGAATAGAAATAACAAGATAACTTGATATTGACGCTAGCAGAATACTAGACAGTACAACTAAAACCTCAGAAATATTATGTACTAGTTATACTCGAGGTGGAGTCTGCGGGTGGAAGGAAATGTTGTTGTGGTCGTTGGCTTTTCGGTTCTAGCAAATATGCTACGCACCTACTTATATATCACCATTTACTAACTACCTATGTGGCTTTGCTGTAATAAAATCATCTTCAAGATACATTCTTCATAAGACCATGAAAATTCATTTTTTACCATTATAACTGTGGTGAGCTAGCTAGAAGCGAACAAAAGGCAGCGACGCATGGCTAATATTTAACTACAAATTCCCACCGCCTTACACATCCCATGTGTGGGTGTAAAAACAACAAGACGCGATACAGCAGGCAGTGCGGCATGCATATTGCATATCACCATTATATATTTCCGTAAACGGGCCTGTGGCTTGCATTGATTGAAACTGAGGGACGGTAACTGTTAGGCACAAGCAAACGTCACGAACACCTCTATTGGAGCGATAAAATGAGAGGACATTAATACTTACATATAGTAAAACAGCCTACACAACCGCCTTTTTAAGAGCACTGCCTGATGTTGTCATGAGCCTTGGGACACATATGCTGTTAACATTATTGACACCAACAAACAACCATGCCAGGGTTACCTTTTTATAGGGCAAATTACACCAAAATATAGTCATCAAGGTGAAAGTGATTAACGTTTAATGTCCTACCGATCAGTGGAAGTTTCTCGCTGGTTGGTGGCATGCTCTCCCCAATGACCATCAGGAACACGGTCATACTCAGCAGCGTGGTAATGCCCAAAGTGACCTTCTCCCCGGAGTCAGATGGCATGTAGAAACTGAGCAGTGCCAGTCCGGAAATGAGCACGCAGGGTAGGATCAGGTTAAAAACGTAGAAAAGTGGTCTTCGTCGCAGGATGATCATGTAGGTGATGTCAGGGTACGGCTCATCACAGCAACTATATATAACCACTGTTCGCTTCACCCGCATCGCGATGAGACTCCACTCCCCATTTGTGACGTAGTTGGAGAGATCACCCTCCTCCGTTTGGATAACCAGGTTGAGCTAAAATGCATAAAAATGACAGATAATGAATGCCTATGAGAGAAATCATATTTGCATTTTTAAGCGCCTCGCTCAACTTCAATTGCATAAAAAATGCTCGGTTTGAATGATTCCTTCTGGTGACGTTTTCCCTTTGAAGATAGGCGAAAGTAAACAAGGAGCATACTTATGGGAAATGAGCGCAATAAAAGGTGTCGTCATTCATTCACTCTTTTTTGTGTCAGTTGCCTTTTGGCATGCTAATTTAAAAGAAAGTGGCTCTGCTCATAAATAAAATAGAAAGTGGAATGTGTGCTCTCCACGAAGCAAAATGTTTTTCAATGCACCAATGCGTATCATCTTCACATTCCCAATTTTACCGGAAAATCTACATGAAATTACATTTCGAGGTTTTCAACTGTCGACTTTGTTTTCAATTCACTGCCTCCTCCGCATCGCACACAAAATTGTTGGCTGACTGACTGAAGCAAAGGAGGAAAAGGCATTTTCCCTGTAGCAAATTGAAGTGAACCGTAGAAATTGTAACGTCACCTAGAGAACAGTTGAGGAATAAATGATGTTAAGTATGATTTAAAATCGGCATAATTGGGAAAGATCGCAGCTGTCGGTTTTAAGGAGAAAGAAGTGAAATGTTGCGTGCTATTGAGTTCAGTAATTCCTTACTAGTATTTATATTCTGTGCCCCTGGAAAATTCCCTACTTACGCACCATTATAATTCTGAAAATTCATCAATTTGAATCGCTTTCCAGACCGCTCATTATAATCACCTACGCAAATGATGAGAAATGAGATGAGGTGTTCAGTTCCTGGATCTCCCCCACTACCACCCCTGCTACTAGAAGAAAAGCCTCACTAATTAATATGCATGGAAGGATCAGTTTTTAGAAGTCAGGCTATATTTTGGGAGATGCTCAGTTATTCTCCGTGGTGACTTGTGCTTGTTAACTTTCTTTGATAACTTTGATGACTATGAAAATGGTGATGTTACGTGACCAAAACCATCAAAGAATCCCACAAGGGCAGGCGAGAGAGAGAGAGAGAGAGAGAGAGAGAGAGAGAGAGAGAGTACACAAAAGTGTAACAAAAGACGGAGTGCGGGAGGCAGATGCTCTCCCATAAAGATACACGATACGTGGGACACGTGACCTGAAATAAAATTGAAAACTTATCGGCGACGATGATGAGTCCTCGAAAAGTAGCTGCTCTTTGCATTCATATGAGCGTCTGCTGAGATGAATCCTAAATAAGTTACGAAATGTGAGCAGTGACCCCAAAGGGTAAAAATGTACACAGAAGAAGAAGAACATTAACTTTTACCTGGAATCCGTCATACGTCCAACTGGCAAACTTCATGGTACAGTTTTGCTCGTCGAAGGGAAAGTACTCCACGTTGATTTGACAGCTGCTCTTGAAAATGGCCGTGCTCAGCCACGTCAGATTCCCCTCCGAATTGACGATCACGTTGGTACTCAAAATTGCCAGGTTGTACTGGCTGTCCGCACTGCAATAAAGAACGTTTTATTGTTACGATATGATGCATTATGCATTGTCAATCTGAGTTTCATCGTGTTAATCTTCAGAAATCGAAAAAGAGTGGCCAATGGCCTGTTGCCAGTATTTACTTATAATTTATATTTCAGAGTCAGATTATATCAGCTCCGGAAAATGCGCTCTTGGCAAAAGAGAACGGTCATTGTGTGTCCAACAAAAGCTAGTAATCTTTCCTGTGCCTGTCATGTAACATATATTCATCTCTCTTGTACCATTGTCCTCAAAAGTCTCCCCAGAGATTCTTCTACAATTTCCCTGTGTTTCTTGAAGCAATCCCGGCACAGGAAGCGGTGCTACAACCATCCAGTCATGTCACATTTCATTTTCTATTTTCTCCGTCGAGCTCTGGATCATGATTCCCTTGAGAGTTGCTCACTCTCACAGGCTCTCAATTCACTCAGCGACTCCTCCATCCACTCATCCTCTCTTGGAAAATGTCCTCAAGACAAGTCCTGTTTTCCTTTCTTCCCGTCCATTCATTTTCCCATGAATGTCGTTCAACCTTGCATTGTCGCAAGAGAAAGGCCAAAACGCTCACAGGGTCCGCCTCTCAATTCAACTTACCATTCTACTTACTTCTTTCCCCCTCTTTGTCGGAAAACAAGAGGCTGCAAATATCTTCCTTTCTCCGTGTACAGTTTTTATCTTCTTTCCTTCACTCTACGTTACCCCATTGTTTCCACTACTTGGGGATCATTCATAAATGATGTAATCAAAAGTATAAGTGGGAATGAATGGACCCTTATATTGTCTCAGGGATAGTAAAATACGTATGCAATTATGCATGTTATCATAATCATTTCCATTCACGAAAAGAAAGTCACGGCAGTTTGCTGCAAAGAGAGCGAGGTAAGACGTGTGGAAAGGTATGACGAGAGAGAGGGAGAAAGGGAAAGAAAGAAATCAGAGCAGAAAATAAGTTGCTTTCTTTTCTTTTGTCTTTTGCATTACGGCTCACTAAACTTTTTCTCTTCTTTTGTTTCTTTTTTTAACTCGTTTCTATTACTATGGCTGACATTCAATGATTACGCGGCCATTTCTTTCACTATTTTCTTACTCCCGTTACCATGAATGATAAACATATCAACATAATTCGCAGCTGAAGAGAGGGCCGCTTTCATTATTTTTTTGCCGAATCTCATTTAATTTTCTCATTCTACATTTTCAGTTGCGGGGGCTGTCCCAAATATAAAATTGACTGTCATTAACAATAAATAAGCTGACACACATTATTTCTTTACTTCCCAAATGAACAGCCCCCGCATTTAACAAAACGCTACTCCTGGCGAAACTAACGAAGATTCCAAATTCCAATGTAGAGTATAATAGCCTTTTTGTTTCTTTTTTCCTGTTTTTTTTTGCAGAAGAAAATGAGCAAAAATTAGGCATCAAAGGGAAACATGATTGCGAAATGAGATGAAAAATATACCAAAGTGGAAATGGAAAGTGGATCTCTTGCTCTCACTTTTATGCAAAGCACGTCGCACACCCAAGAAACATTAGGGGAAAGTAATAAAAAAGTGAGTCAAAGAAGAAAGCAACTTTTTTGGAAAATTTTCTCTACCACGTTCATTCTGATGCAACGCCAACAACCATTTACAGTGCAAAGTTCTAGCACCAACGTACGTTAATACTTTTACTGCCATTATTTTGTGCAATACAATAATGTGGAAACGATTATTGCCACCAATACTTTTACAACGCAGATTGTTATTGTCGCACTTCCGGTGGCGGAGTCTTTATTGACCTGTCATTTTCAAGCACTTCTTTCCCCCAATTTATTCAACTGTTTCTCTATCCAAGAAAGCCATTTCTCATAATTTCTCTTAAACTGTGCAACTCCAAAGGGGACAAGGCCTTTTACCCGACGATTGCATCAAGAGTCTGCCTTAGCATGAAAGTTTTGAAAGAAAAAGTCATCTGAAAATAATACAACTCGTGTTCTAGGAACTTACTTTTACAATTATAATGACTCATGACTTTACTGTGGGGTGAATGATTATTTGTATGGGAAACAGGAAAAACTTTGTTTCATTTACCACCACCGACCCTGGAAAACATTAAAACGGGTGAGCAAAGTAATTAATACGAAATTCGCAGAGGGATACTCAACTCTGGTTACTTGAAAGAGGGGCTGAGCATTTACAAATGAGAGAAACAGTCTTTTACATTGCCTTTTTGTGGTTCTTCTTAAATTACGTTACAAGTTGATAGGAAATAAAATCATTCCATATTGCATAAATAATATTTTGACATTCTTTGATCTTCTACTCGCAATCAACAGTATCAATTATACTCATTAACTTTCCATTATTATTGCGGGGAGTACCATGAAAGAACAAATTAAATTTACTGTTCCGATCTGTGGAAGTTGATCCCTGAAAGAGTTCTATTTTTTGAAGGATACTGAGAAGTTATGTAAGTTCCGAGAAAAGCAGTTGTTTCGCAATTTCACAATTCATTCATTCAACCAAAGCAAGTGATTATATTCCATTCAACCTTGGCGACACACCCAGAGGCAATTCCTAATTCCGTTCAGATTTCCCCATTTCTACATTATCTTATTAGATTATATTAGTTTTTTTGCTACAGAACTCCTAAATGAGGAGTCCTCATTCTACACGTGTTACACGCCTCGGTTCTTCTAAAATGCACTGTTGTTGCCATAACAATTTGCAATCTGTACTATTTGCTACCAAACTACATAACATGGTGACTTTGCCTTTGTCCCTTCCAGCGACTCTTTTATACAGCTATTATCTAACATATTATTGCTTATGTAACCCGTCAACATTTTTTAGGTAGCCTTTCTTTCAACTCGCTCAGCAGTATCAGCCCGCCGCCAGTATGCACAGTGCATACTTTCTTATTTTGCACTAAACAAAAGTTAATTCACAACATGACTATAATGGCGTCTTCTCTCTGGACTCACCCAAGCAGCATAAATATGCTATCCAGAAACTTTCCCTTAATATCGCTGTTCTTCAAGCGAATAATGACGCCGGAATGTGATAACAACATGAAAGAGGTTGAAAGCTTAACTTAACAGTAACAGTACAATTAAGAGTGATATGACGAAAATGTAGGTTCAACTTTACAGTCCTTTTCAAAGAGTAATAAGTCAACAGATAACAATGTAACGGGTACCGAATTATTGAAAAGGAAAAAGTGGGAGATAAGATAGATGCATAGGTTCTTAGAGTGTGTCTTTTCCAAAAAAAAAAAAGAATTCATAGGAGGAGAAGAAGAGTAAAGAAATCTTGTAATAAATCTTAATCCAATTACATGTTCCACTGTACTGCTTTATCATCCTGCGCCATTAGTAGGAGGAATGCTGTAGCGACAAACGAACAGAGACAATGACAGTTTCCTCCAAAAAGGAGGAGGCTTTCAAGTGACAGTAGCACAGCGAGCATGATGGCCGGGTTCTCAAGGGATACAACAATGGTGCATGTGACAGGCGGGATTAGAAAACCCATGGTGCGACACACTCTGTCTCTAGTCTTTACTCCTATATTGCTTTCCCCCTCTTAATTAATTTCACTCAAATTTAATAATATAAAATGCTAAACGATTTCACTAAAGACTTTTCTCCGAGGAGCAAAAGAAATGAGCATGAAAGAACGTGTAGTAAAGATAAGACTTACTTGTTGTACAGGATTATGTCCGGCTTCCACACTTTCTCTGCGGGAATGCGAATCTGCTTTATGCCACCGTACTGGGCTGGATCCCACTTCAAACCGTGATCGATCCATTGCTGCAAACAACAAGAAAGCATAAATATTAAGGGACCATTCATCAATCGTGGTAACCGTGAACAATCACAATGCATGTATTTAAAGTAGGTACATAAATAAATAAGAAATAAGGTGTTTTGAAAGCTAGTAAATGAATGTCGCTAAAAGTAGGTAACTCGATTTCTATTTTTCCGGGAAAAGACAACATTTTGACTGCTGGGCATACATCTTCGCGCCCCATTGTAAAAAGTAAATGAGATAGATGTTGTCGGTGTTGGCATAATTATCTTTCCCTAAGCACCGCCTTCCTTCGCTATACAAAATAATGAGTGAAAAGGAAACGCTTGAGAAGTCATCTCTATTTCACGCCGTGAAAGTAACAAGAAGAAGAAGACCATTAAAACCGTAATCACAAAGCTATTCGTTTCGCCACACGTACACACGCACTCCATCAAATTGAATTCGGAGCTGACCATATACGCAGCACGAACGTGAGCGATAAGCTTTATCGCACAAAGTTTTGCGCCTGGAACTCCTCTCAGATTACATCTTTTATGTACAGTCCCCACGCTTAAAACGTGACTTATCATCTGTTTACTTTCACTCTTTGCATCATCCCGTAAAAATAGTGTGCAAATCTGACGATCAGGAGATTTCATTAAACTCTCCGCAACTCCGCAATGTTTACCCACATTATTAAAACTTGGATAATTTTTTGTTATTCTTTAGTCGGTAGTAGGCAAATAAATTGGATTACTTTGTTGAAGAGTGAGTGAATGAGAAGGAGAGATGATGGGACAGATAACATTAAAAAGTGCTGCTGTTGTTGTTGTCTTATCAATACAAAATTAATTCAGATAATAAATCTCAAGGACATCATATTTGAGATGCTTATGCTCAACGTATTAAAACTTCTCAACAGCAGCCCCTGCATCTCATTACCGTTCTCATAATCCTCATTATTTTACAACAAAGGAAAGGAACAAAAAAGTTATTTTCCCATGAAAAACATATTGACAGAGCTGATAATACATGATAAAGCAGATGAAAGCTTATCCCAACCCCTTTTGAATATTATCACCAGGGAAATCTGATTTCATATCATGCTTTTATCATGCGAAATATAACCACAATCTTTCAGGAAGATCCATCCTCTCTGCTTTTATGCGTTGTAAAAACGCTGCTCTATTGATAGTAAAAAGCTTTCTACTTTATTAGCAGTGTCGACATCCTCTCTCTACTTCCTTCCTTTTATGCGCACTTTCAAATTATTATTTTTTTACAGAGAAAAGTTCAATTTCCCGAAACAACCAAAAGGTGGCTGTTACTCTGTGGGAGTATCAAAGACATCTTATGCTTACATTTACAAATTGTAAAGCTATATATGTCAATCCTTAAAGTGATCAGTTTACTTAGACCAGGTCAATACAATGGGGACTGTGGTAGTGTCAAGAGAGGAAGATTGTTTTCTTGACCTCTGCGATATCTATAGCAGAGGGTAAACGGAGACAGGGGAAATGTGGAACCTATTTAAAAGCTGTGAATGGTGAAAATAATCTCAAATCTTTATTGGGCTTAAAGATAAAATGCGATTTTCGTCTACGTGTCAGTTTATGTCTCAGTGCTCCACTTACACTCTCCTGTACACCTTGCTTTTTTCTGCTCCGACATGAAGTGAATTACATGTTTTAAAAGCCTATTTTACTAACCATGAAGCACTTGTCGAGAGATAGTGAGAGATATATTAGAAGGTTATTGCATTAGCGTATATTAGCCACAAGGGAAAAATGATAGCCTCCATCACAATCCACATCCAACCCAGTGCACTTTCACCATTGCCATTATTTTACTGCCATTATTATCATGGCGAAGACGGTGAAGGAAGCAAATGAACCAATGAGAATGAGAGTTTGGTTGGGTGCACCGTCATCATCAGCAGCATTTTAAAAGAAGTGAAAAAATTGCAAAAAATGAGAAAGTAGTAGAAGTAGATTGCTTACTGCTTTTCATAAAGTGATTGCAATTTTGCCACACTTCTGGTTCCCCTAATATCGTTTATCATGACTAGCACTAGCACAAGAGAAGACTGGGATGGTGAGGAAGATAAAGATGTTCCTGAAGTCATGAAATAGGCGCCACTGTACATATTTTTCGTGGTGGCGGTTAGTGGTGGTGTTGATGATGATTGCCGTTCTGTTGCCACTAGGCAGAGTGGAAAATAAGAGAGGGAGAAAGTAACTCTGACTTCACTCATTTCTAGTACGTGATTCATCTCGTTTACGAGAGAGAGGAAATAAGTGGGGTGAAGTTGAGAGTTGTCGCCCTGTGTGCATGGGTGAGCGTAATGAAAAATTTATTTGATGAAAAGCAGCCAAATGTAGGATGAATTTGGCACGGAACGAGAACTATGGATGCTACTCAACTGTACTGTGAAAATCCAAGTAATATTTTACGTAACATTATCCATTTAAAAACAGGTGGGTGCACCACATTACCTCCTGCGCTTTGATTATATCGGCTTTATATACGCTTAACATTTATTATGACTTGGGAGGATGAAGGAAAGGATAAGAAGCATACGCAATTGCAGTTGACAAGATGAGAAAATTATTGGCCTGTTACTCTCTCTCTCTCTCGAAGTCATCGAAAAAATATCTAAAGAAGCGAGAGAGAAACCAATTTCTCGGGATTCAAAAAAAGATTGATTGGTTTTCCAAATTGCCAACACCAGAAACTCTGCCAATAATATGGGAAATATTGTCAAGTATATTATTAGGTTTATTTATAACTAGTGATTGGGATTTTTCATTGATACCTAATGACATGTTGCAAGTGGTATTTTCTATAGCAACCAGAAAAATGATGCCATGCATTCCATTTTTTCACAGATTTAATTCTACAATTTGTCCAATGAGCCTTGATATTGTCCACAGAGACAGACAGACAGACATATGCGCCAACATCAATATAAAATAAATTGACTCTCTACTTCTTACTGACGCTTCAAATCAACAATGCATGTATGTAATAAATGTAAAGATGAAAAGAATCACCCTGTTTGTAGCCCATCATCTTTTAATATTGTCGTCCCACACTTTGCGCATAAATGTGCTTCAAGTTTGCTCACACAAGCAAGAACAGTAATACTCGTCACAAAATTTAATCAGCTCAAATTAAAATTGCAACGGTGGAGATAAGTTGTCGTTACAACGACATGAGTCACCATCATCGCCCTTTCTTTCCAAGCACAAAATAAAATCCACACTGTGTCGTCTGTTTTTCTCTTATCCCTTCCGCATTTTCCTTCTGGAGACAAAATCCTTCTTCTGCTTTTGTCCTTATGTGCACACTTTTTCTCTTTCCCACCAACGACAATGCCATATGTTTTCTATTATTCCAAAAACAACAGCCAGCATATCAGCTTGCTGTATTTGGTAACGGGACAAACAATGTGGCGGAGTTCTTGTGTTTGTCCTCCATTCATACTTAAGTACCATTGTGCTTCATTTTTTCACCACTCTAGTTAGCTTTCTCTCGACGATTGCTTCCCATTTTTTTAGAAAAGTAGACGTGTACACTTGAGCAAGTCCTTCCAGCATCTTATCATCTCATCACTCATTCAGGGCACATTAGTAAGTACTGCGCTTTAAAAATAAATTTCTGGTGTTGTATCTTGAAAACCCTACACCAACTACTTGGAATCGGAATGATGTATGATGATCTTTCTTACTCGTGACAAACGAGAGAGGGATCATTAACTGGCACAAATGTGACACGTCGTGATACACAAAATTCTCATGAGTGATCACTTTTCCCATCTAAAAGACAACTAACGTCAGCAGCAGAGAGCAAAAAAGAGCAGCAAGCAAGCAAGGTTATTTGACGACATTTTTGTAGCCAACCAAGCTATAAATATGTAAAAGGAATCATTTCTGGAGTTTTTTCATCCGAAAAATATATCTGACAGTTAGTTTACATACCTAGGTAACTTTTTTATGACAAGTAGAGGGAAAGGTGATGTTGATGATGATGAAAATGATGATGGGAACAAAGTGTAAAAGTGCTAAAGACATGGCAGAGTATAGTATGTACAGCGAAAGATCAAGTGATATCTCCCCAGGGAGACGTCAATAAAATTGTTCCATGTAGATTTCCCGTTCTAATAACTCATGTTCAACAAAATTTTGAACAGGCAGTATACAGGAGATGAGCAGGAAAGCTCATCATGTTCTGTCATTTGTTACACGAGCTGAACTACCAAACTACAGGCGACAACAATTTATTTTGCATAATGA
The DNA here is from genome assembly GCA_004115045.4 of Sinella curviseta. Classification (NCBI taxonomy): domain Eukaryota; kingdom Metazoa; phylum Arthropoda; class Collembola; order Entomobryomorpha; family Entomobryidae; genus Sinella; species Sinella curviseta. The sequence goes on along the minus strand of CM023200.3, from coordinate 55,488,149 downwards.
CACCATAAAGACACCTTATTTTTCACAGTTGTCATTTCCGTCCTTGGAAAAAATATGTTTTCAATATGTCGCTGCTTCTTGAAAAACATCTCATCTTTCCCCAAAGTCAATATTATGGGCTTTCAAGCAAATAAAAAATGCTATTACACATCGCAATTAGTGTTTATCGAAAGAGGTGCAAATGGCGTATTTGTGTCGTGTCATCGTCCTATTGGTCCTACCTACATACCTCCGTTGATTGACTTGACACTGGAATACCACCGTAATTTGCAATACATGCCATATGCATAAGATTTTCCACTTTAAAGAAAGGTTGCTATTGCTAATATTTATTCATTCTCACGTTTCCCCACTCGAATTTTTCCATTCAAAGAGAAAATAAAAAATACGTCGTTTCCTTCCACCTACCCTTCTTCATCTTTATGGATATTTACTGCCTTGTCAGCAAAAATTCATTTTGAAGAAGGAGACCCAGAGAGAATGTAGGCCAAGTACTCCTTCTCTTCCATCCATCCATCTCATTTCGCATTATTTACAGTCCCCTAAAAGCCTGCTCAAAATGTGCAGCAGGGTTCTGGAGTTTACCCGAGTAACGGTAGAGGTACATTTTCTCTCTTTCCTCCATTCTCTTTCCGCTTTCTGTCATCATCATCTTCCAGCATGGGAACTGGAGAAAGAAGCATCTTCATTTTCTTCCCCATGCGCGCACACAACACAACAACAAAACAAGTGACAAGACACAGCAAAAGTTTTCACTTGCAGCAGCATCATGCAAACTGCTACCACGACGTAATATAGTTTGCTTCTACAACAGAAGCCCATCAAAGTATATCCACAAAAACCAGAGCATCATCAGCAAACCAAAAAGGGATTCTTTTTCTCTGCGGCTTTCCATTTCCATGCTTTTTTCCTAACCTTCTTGTATAATGCGCTCTTCTTTTTCCACCTTTCCATCTGCTCAGTTAATCCTTGTGCAAAAAATGGTAAAAATGGTGCAAAAAGAGGAGGAGTACAAATAGTAAATGGGATCCTTTCATCATTTCATTTCAGATTAAAATAAATCAAACTTGGGAGAAGGAACTTGTTCACCAGCTGTCGTGGACGATGACTATGACGAATGGAAAAATGATAAGAAAATGCAGGGCAGACAGACACTCAAGTACTCAGGTCTCAAGCAGTACATTAGATGATTCCGGGAAAATAAAAATCTACGAGTGAGTGGGGTAAATTTTATTACGGGCATAACATATCGTAGAACAACAGGTTGTTTTCGAATCTCTGGGCACTCACAGAATGTGATTACAAAATGAGAAATTGACTTTCCTCGGTGGTGGTGGTAGAAAAGTGAAGGAAAATGTACCTTGTACGACTTCATTAAAATAGTTATGTACAGAGACAAGTTTTGATTGAAGGAGAAAACAGCGGGAGAAAGAGATGGAGAGAGATAGAGAGAGAGATGCAGAGAAAGGGGACGACGGATATTGAAAATGAAAGTTCAATTACCTACCTCATTACAACAGCTACTTGCATGAGATTTCAGGTGGCATTCTCTCTGTACACACACATGTTGACGAAAATTTCCACTACTATTTCCATGTTAGTTGTTATCTATCATCATCTCCACTTCGCTAACGTGGAATTGAATGAGACTAATCGCATCTCGTAACTAATTCATTTTTGGGGGAAAGTAGCATTGGAAAGCATTTAGCAGTGATTTTTTTCCTTTCTAGTCGAGTCTCTCAATTAGCCAGCTTTGCCAATTAATATTAGCACCAGGACAACAACAACGGGGGAGATTGTGAAGGAGATGAGGAAGATGAGAGAAATATAATGACGAGAAGGACTGCTGCTGCTGGATAGAAAGCGAGAAAACAGTGCACACGCTACAATGAACAAAAGCGTGTCGAGCACTTAAGAAGGATTTGGTAGTTTCCTGTAACACTCATAATGATCAAATGAGCTAGATATCAAACCGTGAGAATAGCGCATCGTAATAAATAATTAAGTAGCACATGCATGTATGGACACACACGGATGGATGGGAAGCATTAAAGCTTCCAGAAAATAATTAAATAGTAGTGAACTAATAATGTCATTGATGGGGAGAAATAAGAACAAGAGCAATTCTGATGTTCTCTCTTATTACCTCATACTTGTCCTTGGATGGTTGATTAGTTTGATGGATGGAATGAATGGATGCCATGTGAAATATAATTTATATACTTATTATTATCTTACCTGATTCAACCAGCAGTTTGTTGTTAGAATTTGGTTGCGCTCGTCCTGCAAACGCCATAAAATATAAAAATGAATGGTTATACATACCAGACCATGGAACTTTTAACTTTATATTGAATTGTCGTAATTTCTTTAGTTGCCCTTCTTTATGAGTGAACAAGCTAAAAACATAAATAACAGAGCATTCTTGAAGCCTATTCACTATTACATTTATACAGGCCACTCAAAAGTTAGTTTTAAATGGCTACCATCACAGCCACCTCTCAATCTCTCGATTCCCTAGCTAGAATATGCAATTACTTTTATTTATTTTTTCTCAAAACTTTTTCTTCACGGAACTTGTGTAAAAACTTTTTTAATATTTTCCACCAATTGTACTCGTAACAAACAACATGTCGTCCTGTTTGCGGTTCTGCAGCAGATCTGTGACTGAAATGTGCTACATAATCATCATCACCATCACTGTCGTCATGCGGTTGTTTTTTGTGTAAATATGCAAATAAAACGTAACACGAAAAGTGGCTATCCAACTAACAGTATGCAATATTATTGAGTTTATTGGGAACCACTATACCGCCATCGCCCGCTGCTGTTTATTTTTTAAGAAAAAGTTTACAGAGTTGAAATTGAAATCTGTAAGACTTTTCCTGTATAAAAAATGAACGCATAACAAATTTGCAAAGTAAATAAAGCAAATAGGAGTTCGCATCATATAATACTGCGTAACGTGAGCTATAGAAAGACTCAGACAGATAAAATGGGGGCAATATCCGGTTGATTCCGGTCATGTCGACATCACTACTTATGCAATGAGCTGCCAATCAATGTGTAAACCTAAATAATGTTTCCAGAGTTTAAAGATAGAAAAGGTAAAAATGTATCTTCTTTTGAAATACAGCTGAATGAGCAGTATTAAACCCCTGAGAGAATCGCGAATAAAATGTATTTCCAAGTTTAGTTATTAAAATATTTACGGAGACTTACCACGTCAATGATTTGCGTAAGTGCTAGTCCAAACGTGACGTTGAGCGGGACAGAGATGTTTCTCGAGGGACGAACTGCTGTGTCGTAGTCAGCGAGTAACTTTTGTACCAGAACCCGTTCGTAATTTTCTCCTCCTCCACCGCCCCCTACAGAGCTGGAGGAACTCTGGCAACCTGGAACAAGGCAAATTTAGATGAACATTTTAGCAATTCTGATTGGCTATAGATACATATAGGTAGCTAGAGTAGAGAGAGAGAGAGAGAGAAGGGAAAGGCAATCCGTCTTTTTTTCTCCTTATCACTCTCTTTCCCATTCCTCCCTCTACTTAAATAATAATCCGCGGTATTCTCCAGGAGAAAGTGGTACGGCGTCACTGGGAAAGGAAAATGCAAGTGAATGACAATAAGCGAACCGGAATTAGGATTAGTATTTATACAACGATAGTTTTAAAGTGGCAGACAGACAAGACGAGTGATTGAGATTTTCCTGGGAAGCGAAAGAGGCTTTTTGCTCCGAGAATCATCCACGAAGGACGATGAAAATGATGGTCTTTGTGGTGCGCCACTCAAGTGCCTATTCCTTACCTATCTATACACCTATCCGCAATGTTACGAGTGGAAAAGTACTAAAAGCTATAAAAAGCACTTCAACTCTTCCCATTTTAACAAATCACTATAAACTCCACTCGCCTACTGCCTTCAACTTCCAATACGCATTTCACATGAGAGGATTAACAGTCATGACACGGTACCTACTTACTATCCATTTCAATTGGATGAATGGAATTGAAACTTGGATGAGCAATCCTTTCAAATCGACAAGTTATTTCAGTGACTGACCCCAGAGGCTGTATGATGTATAGCCAACCTACCAGTTAACCTATGTACTCTCCTTTTGGACGTGAAGTGGACAAAAGGTTGGATCAAAAACGCACTTTTCCGGTTAATCGAGACATTTCTAGCTCTTACAATGACGGCGAAAATATTTTAATTGTTACGGAACGATAAATCAACATAAATAAAAGTTGAGAATCTCTTGTAAAAATAAAATATTTCTTATGATTATTTTAAGGCTTTTCACTCTGGAATTGCATCACTTTTTGAGTGGGCGAGATACACTTTTATGTGAGTGACTTTCGCTTTAAAAATATGAAACGCAAAAGGGTTGCACACTTGGATAGATTTGGCTTGTGGTTTCATAGTGACAAGTGGCGAGTTTTTTGTGGCTGATAGTTATTTTCACCACCACCAATACGCCTACAACCTATTTATGTAGGTGGTATATTTACTATTTATGAACTTACATGTAAAGCAGATGAGGAGAATGGTTCTACCAACGAATGCAATATTACTGCTCTTGTTTCTTCCCTCCATTTTTACTTGCACTTTCTTCAAGTATCCTCATTCACTTTTGACACAAAAATTGCAATTTCAATATTTATTCTGGTGAGCATTTAAGTATGTTTAAACAAGTGACGATGAGAGCTACATGCAAGGTATTGCTACCTGCACTAAATAAATAGTTTAGTGAATAATAATAATAAAAATACTGAGCCATGCCATTGGTAGTTGTCTGTTGAATGCAAAAACAGAAAATTTTCTCACGACGAGAATTTTCAATTAAACTAATTCTACACGTATGTTGATACTTTGATGACGACACACACTCAGTGAGACGGAAACTAAAAATTTGTCACTAAATTTCACCACATTTTCCATCTAGTATCCGTAAACACAATGGCAACATCTTTTCTTTGTTGTTTGTAGTGAAAGGGCTCTTGGCACTACTACTACCACCACCTCGGCTTGTACAAACATGTCTGCTTCTGGGGCTGAGTTTTTGTCTGCCTTGAAGGAGATCAGAGATGAGACTGCAAGTGATCTCCCACATCCTGCCCTACTATAAACCAGCCAAAAGGCATGGAACAGCGCGAGCTGCTCCTGCTGCTCCGATGTGCGCTCTGTGAAGGATTCTCTTTCAAGCGGGGAGAAAGTGCAAAATCAATCCATTCTGCTGGATCGGCAAAGAATGAGCTTTCCATAAGCCTTTGTAGGTCTGACGGAGCAGTATCTGCACTCTAGCAGCAGTGACGAGAGAAGCGAAAGTAAAGGCTATACGCGCATAGACATGCCTTCAAATAATGCAATTTTAAGATATTTAGATTTGTGACAAGTTTATTGTTTTCTACGTCAGATACAAATACTAAAATACATGACTGTTAAGTAGGTTGCAATTAAAGCTAGATCAATGTGTTGAGCTTTGCTAACAAAACGCGGAATCCATCTGGCATTTGCCCCGGAACCACATCACCTGCAGCTTGTTCATTTTACTGAGACTGGTCAAGTCATAGTCGTCCAGCGTCTCTATATTCTTTTCCTCCAACTGTGTTCCAAAACATATTAGTAAAATTAGTAAAAAGTTTTATTTAGTTCAATAGGAGTTTTACATTCAAAATAAATAAATGTTTGCTGATAGTACCAACCTCTTTCTTAACTTGACTGAATCTGTTGGAGGGCGGAAATATTCTGAAACACTCGCCCCGGTTGACATATTCCAAAAACGCAAATTTAAGCACTTCCGTCGTTTCCTCATTCAGACAGTGCATGCAGAGCCCACAAGTGTCACTTTTACAGTCGTGTAAGCACTTGTCCGAGTGACATTCCTTGGGAAACACTGCAATTTGTTTGCTGGCTACCTGCGCCGTGTCTTCCGTGGATCGTCCTCCCCCGGCAACCCCCGTCCCCACTCCCACCAAACCCAAAATATTAAACAAGACCTGCTCGTAGAGGAGTCGGTTGGGTGGGAAATGTGCGGAGCTCAGATTGGGCGACATGTTTGCCTCCATAATGTACACCTTGCCTTCGTCGTCGATGACAAAGTCAAAGCGGACCATTTCAAAAAAGTTTGCCCCGCTTCCGGGGAATCTTTTTGTCGATTCCATCAGGTTCTTTTCTTTACTTAGGTAAATGGTCCGAATGGCGGATTCCACTTGTGCCCACACCCACTCGGGCGACTTTCCTTTGCTAGCGTACCACGCGTCAAACGAGTCCTTCATTCCAAAACCCAAGTCATTGTAATATTTCTCCAAGTCTGGAAGCTTCCAAAGGGGAAGATAGTCGTCTCCAACGACGTATTTATCCACAACGTCCGGGTCAAATGGGTGGTATTGTTCGGGACAAAAGCGAAACAAAACGTCCCGATAAATGTATACCCTCAGTGGATTTATACTAGTTAAAACTGTATAAACACCTATATCAAACTTGTGGCCGTTGATAAGCAAAGGGTTTCCAATATACTCTTGGATGAAAGTTCCATTCTTGCTCAAATCCAGGTTTTCCAGCTTTTCTATTTTGATGCCACGATGATTGTTGGATTTTTGGACAAACTTTTTGTGCATATTTTTATTAGCCTGGACAGAACACAACAACAAAATTAGTAGATAAAATAAAATAAAACAATTTTTAATGCTGTTATGATTCTTACGTATGCCATGAGTTTTTCCTTGTCCTTTGGAATCTGGAACGCTTTGGGAACATAGGCCAAGTCGCTGGTAGCCAAATTCATTTTATTTGTGATGTAGCCAGACCCGGGGAAATGATTCACTTTCTGGCCCGGTCGTAATTTCATCATTTGATCCTGCATCACGCGAAATGGATAATCATGGGACCAGAGGACGTCCCACTTGGCTTCATCCGTGGCATTGACCCGGGTATACCCATACCTTTCAAATGCTTCGAAAACGTGCCGAAGGTAGCCAGAGTCTACACGATTCCCATGGACAGCAAATCTTTTAACCTTTTGACCCGCTAATCTTGCTTGGCCACCACCATGCTCATCACTGGAAAGTTGTGAGGTAATTGCGGTCAGTCTAGTGACGTTCAGGTATGTTAAGAAGGTTCCCAGGAGAAGGAGCCCGATAAGAATATTGTTCGAGTTCATGCGACGACCGGAAGTGAAGGACAGTGGCTTCAGGAGAAGATCTCTCATCACGTTAACGGAGACGCGGAGGATTGAAGCACACGAGGAGCTTCGACGTGGAGGATGATCCTTCACACGACAAAATGCCAAATTATTCATTCATTAAAGTTAACGAGCGCCCTTTGAAAGTAAAGTGAACTGTCAAGTGTCCTTTATAGGCTAACTCCTAAACTACCTTGTATAAAGTTTCCTCCTCATGTATGTACATGCTTATAACCCTTTGACCGCAAGCAAATCAGAGAAATGCAATGTGTATTGGGAAGCTATTCAGAGATATCCCAAATCCTATCCGCAAGCCATGATTGCAAACTAATCCACTTTTTAATTTAAATTAAAAATATATGTACAAAAATGATTTTACGTTAGCATATGAAGGCACACAGGATTGAATGATAAAAAAATTAGGTGAGAAAGCGAAAGTAACACAGATGATTTTTATTGAGCTTTTCGGCTTTGTATGCACAGGTACTCTAGTAGAGCTCTGGGTACAAAAAGTCAGGAATCAATACATGCCTGCTAAATAAGCATACCTGTATGAGGTAATGTCTAAAATGACAGGTAGGAAATTCGTACAGGTAAGCATAACGTAGCAGGTAGGTAGGTATAGTTTTGTTGTAATATCAAACATTTCCTCTTGGGCTACAAATGAAAGGGTTGAGAATGAGAATGCTACGAGTTATACATTCACTCACTATTATCGTAACTAACTGTATTGCTTGAGCGAGCACTAAACACTGCTTGATCTCATTGTTGTGAAACACGCAGGCGGAATGGACTCAACTATGCAAAGTGATTGTTGGCGTCGCTTCCCTAATACTTGCACCTTGTGTGTGCCTGCTACGTTGTTGCTCTAAATTTTCCCATTTTGCGAGCATATATGCAGATGATTAATGAAGGTGATTTGATTATATAAGGTGTAAAGTGACAATAAGTGACCAGGATGAAAGCCGTATCTGTTACAATGTACATTATCTTCGTATGTTGAAAGGCAGATTGCAAAAATGTCGTCGAAAATTATGTACTGTTTTCGTATAACAGAGTACAGTATAAAACATCATTCAAATATGATCGCCAAACTGACCTTTTTTATTAACACACTTGATTTAGCAATAATTTTGGTGTATATTTCAAATCATTGTTTTGCACTTATAATACTTGACCTGGTATGGTTGTTTCTACAAAGTTTATTTGAAGCTTTTACGATTTCACAACTACCATCCCCACCCATATCCACCACCTCCAAAACCACCGCCCGCACCATATCCACCTCCTCCAAACCCTCCACCGCCATGTCCTCCGCCAAAACCACCTGCTCCGAAGCCTCCGCCATATCCTCCACCTCCAATGCCGCCGTGATGATGATGAATCACTTGCTTCCAACCACCTCCGTATCCACCCCCACCAAATCCTGTAACGAAATGACCGCTATCAGTTTGCATTTATTTCTACCGCAAATGTTTTCTATATGTTTGAATTACCTCCTCCATGTCCGTGCGATTTAACTACTAAAATGATAGGACCTTGTCCCCACCCTGGGTGGGGATAGTAATATCTTCCACCTCCACCTTTCTTCCCTTTATGAAAAATGGCGTCTACATTTCCTATCAGCTCAAATGCAATTACTGTAGCCACTAAAAATATAGCCAAGGAATAAAATGAGCCATAAAGTTTCGGTCTGTTAAAATTTAGGAACATTTCTACGATTAACTTATGCCAGACTAATTGAGTGATAGATAGATAAATGATCTGTCCAACTGTCAAACGAGAAGTACTTGCTTCCTCCATCGCCCTTCGTCTTTTTATAAATCCTAAGACAGTCCAGTTTTTATGCTTGCTCAAGTAAGAAAACATGTATGTAAGCTATAAGAAATGCTTGGCAATTGTTTCCTTTAAAAAAGATGCAAATGTTGCGAACCGACTCCGGCTTGCTTGAATTTTTTTTACACAATTCAACTCTTTTCTTGATTCGTCGGAGGTAGCCGTGCCCCAATAATGAAAAGGAAAACAATGGAAAGAGATTATGCAAGAAAAACGGTTCAATTTGCAACGCAGCGTGACCACGATTAGTTCTATTTTTGCGATTCATTTTTTTGTGCCCAGCATGTTTCGTACAATGGAGTCAACTGACCCTATGTAGGCGGTACGACTACTGTGCAAAGTGTGAAAATGGAATAATAATTGGGATTGACTAATAATGATCTTGTTAATTCTATTGAAAAATTCAAAAGAAAACAAAGTAGGTATTACACAATCAGGCCGCCTGTTTGTCTACCTATGCTTTTATGTGGGAATTTTTCTGACTGTTTTGCAGCGCACATGTTGAGACAACTTTGTCGGAATTAGTTATGTAAAAACAGTAATCAATCGAGAATTGACTTGATAAAGGTGTGATTCGATAATAAGTTTTAACGGCAGCAGTTAAAATCTTCTTGCGTTTGTAATTTCCAAAGATTTAAAAAATATCCAAATTAAAAGCAGCAGAAAGATATTGATGTAATCATGTAAATACATAAATAAATATAAATTGTGTCTGGTTTCGGTTAGGTGTCAGATTGCAATAGTAATTAATTGAGGCAATGTACAATGCAATTTTTACAAGTTACGGTTATGATAAACCTGCCTTAGTTTAATTCGACCATCTACGAACATTTTTCTTGTTGGCTAAACATCAATATACCTAGTTTTGCTTCTGTCCGGTCCAGAAGAATATCAGTGTATTTGTTAGCTAGCTTTGGCTCTGTTATCGTGGTGTCTGGATTTTTTGAATTTTAAAAGTTAAAAGGAACATTTCTAAGAATTTATGTTACTTTTACCATCGTTGGGACTTTACTGTTAGTATATTTAGGTCCAATAACAATGGCAGGCGATGCGGGCGGAGAGGAAAGAATCGATTTTTCAAGGGAAAACCACCACGAAACAGAATTGCTCACTGAACCATCGTGCACTTTATCAAACGTAACTCTGGTTAGTACTAATTACGTAATTTTTAATTGTAATTGTTTATTAATATAATCCTTGCTCGCAGATGAAGGGCAAGATTTGGGAGCAAATATCCAGTCACCCCAACATTCCCAATGAAAAGATTCGGCAAGCGATTAATGACAACTTGTTGTTACGGAGGTGGCTAAATGGTATAAATTACAATTACCGCCCAGATAAATACATCAACTTATTTACCCAAGTAAAAGCGCACACACGTGTATCTCAATTCTAAATGTTTTTTTCCTAATTAGCGCATAAGAACATACCTCTGAAAGCAGCGCATGAACTGCTCTGTAGTTTGGAATGGAGAGAAGCGAACAAGGTGGACACGATCCTGGAGTACAATTACATTGAACAGCTCCGCACAACTTTTCCAGTCAATTTTGAAAGTGTCGATAACCTTGGTCGACTTGGTACGTTAATTTATGCATTATATATTTATGTTTGCAAGATTTGAGATATGATGCGTGTAATTAAATATCATTATTTCAATATTCCAGTGGTTTACATTCCAGCGAGTCATTGGCAGTTTGATAAAATACCGCAGCTGGCGAGGGCAGGTGATTATCTTCGATTTGTGATTAGCTTTTTCGAACAAGTCACGAAACAAGTGGGGACACCCGCGCAACCTGCTGTCCGAAAGTTCTCAGTGATCATCAACATGGACGGAATGTCTGCTGTCAAGTTTGCAAATCCAAAATGTACGTGTCCTTGTTCAAATTCAATTCAATTAAAATTTGAAAGCTCTCTACCTAAAAACGAAATTGTCTCATATAACTTGAACGTTTTCTTACAGGGTTTACGCACATTTCATTGTTTTCAGTAAGTTCACTAATAATTGCACAATAATTTGTATGCATTTGATATGCGTAATTTTGATTTTGTCACAATTTAGAGAATTTTGAAAATGCACTATCCATCTATGCTGTTGAACTGCTTTGTACTCAATTTTCCTTCCCACTTTGATCGCAAAATACTGGAGTGGATGTTGCGACCGTTCTTCTGGATCAAGTGCAAAACTCCATCTCGCTTCTACATTTTTCTCCGGATGAATTTGGACAGGGCCGTTTTTGCTCTGCGGAGCTTTATTCCTTCCGAGGAACTTCCAGTGGAATGCGGGGGATGGAAGCAGTTGTCGGAAGATGTGGTGGACAGCAATTCACTTTCCTCCTCCTCATCATGATGAATTGAGAGTTTATGTATTCAATCGTCTTTGTATTACTTGTTACGTTTAACGGGGATAATTCAATCATAGTGCATAATTAGTTAGTAGAGCAATAATAATTTAAATGTCCTATGCATTATGGTCAATATGGCTGTATCAAGCATTTCAGAAATCTTTATGATATAGAAATAAAACAATAATTGTAGTTAAATATGTTAACATAGTAAATTTTTGGTAGTTCAAATAAAGGCAGTTTGCAACAGTAGGTATTAGAAAATACAATTATTGTTGGATATGTTGTGTGATCTTTGTTGGTAAAAGTAAAATAGAGGAAGGCGAATGCACGAACGACATCTTCCATCAGTAGTGAAAACGGTAATTTTCCTCTGCATAAAAACTGTGGGTGTTCGTATTTTCACTCTGACGATGGCGACAGGTGTGGAAGCATACTTCCCTGGGGGAGAATTGAGACAGTTTTGTCTCAGAGGAAGTGAAAGGTTGGATCTATAGCCTTGTAAGTGATCTTTCTTAAGAATAACATACATATCTATAAAACACTATAATCTCCTTAATATAATCTGGATAAACTCAAAGATGTAGGACAACGCAAAGCCGCAAAGTTAAATAAGAATAATGTAAAGTAGAGTAGCGCTGACTTTAATTTGCTGACAATGTATTAATCAATCAATCCGAGATAAAAAATTCTAGTAATATTTCGCACCCAGGATGCCATCAGAAATAAACATCCGAGTCAGAGTAACGGTATTAATTCAAGTTTACATCAGCTTGTACGCACAATAACAACAAATCTTAATTAAACGTGGTAATACTATTTCTTATAGAACTAAAAAAGATTCCCTCAAATTCGGAGTGCCCGGGTTGTTAATTTTATAAAATCTCCTCAGCCATAACATGAGGCATATTAAAAATTGGAGGAGTTTGGGTAGTGGCGTCTCGCTGATATGCTGTCTTGCTCCGTAGACAGAAATTAAACCGTCCTCCGGCGACTCTGCCAAACCAAAGTCATGTACTCATCATGTACATATACCTGCGAAACGAGTCGTTAATAATTCAATTCAACTTTTTTCATTTATCTCGTGTACGTACTTTGACTCGTTCGTGGCATTTCATATCCTTCCTGCGTCATTTTCAAGAGAAAAAAAAACAAAGTAAGTAAAAAAGCAGCTTATCTATCGACTACACAGTGTACTCCATCATCCAGTGCCATTGCGCTGAGCTTTTTCCACCGCGTGCCTCCCATCTCTTCCCATCATGTCACTTGTTCTATTTCCCTGTCGATCGCACCTAAATTCAACTCATATCCGCAGTAATGCACAAACTATACAGATTACAGGCTTATGTCATATCACAATTTTCCATGCAGATCTTCTTAACTCTGTCTTCAGTCGCTACAAAAATACTACTGTATAGTCGGCGCTACTAGTACTCCACTTGTTTGTCCATGTGTCTGAATCAATAAACAAATCCAGCAAAAATACTCCTTCCCGTGTTAGCCTGTACCCCGGAGTAGATAAGGGGAAGTATTTTGGAACTGTGTTTCCAATATTATTTATGTCACTTGCCAGAAACGTAATGTAAATACGTACTTATGGAAACATTTACACTTATCGCTTGCAGCGTTGTATTTAGCACCGCTTTATCAAGAGTAAATATTAGATTTTTTCCTCCTTGCTCACCCACAAGAAGTACTGCACTAGTTTTCTGTTTAGCAACAGGATAAGAGCAAGTGCAGATCTTACTTTTCTCTCAGTTCGCTGTTGGAAGCCGTTTCGTTCATTGCAAAGTCACAACACGAGAGAAGAACTCGACTTTATTTCTGCGTGTTATTCTGGTTCGCATGTTCTCCTCCATTATTGCCACAAACCATCATAACCATCATACACCAAGTCAACCCATTCGCGACACATTTCTCCTTCCCTCAGTGAAATAATAAGCGTTATCGCTGCTGCCGCAACTGAATTCTCACCAGTTCTCCTCTGCCCAACTTGTTCCATTTTCTAATAAAATCCACATTTTTCTCGGATTTCTTCCATTTGAAGCAAAGGAAAAAATCCAATTACCCCATTCACTACTTTTCCTCCCTCTCACGCAGCATTTATCCTTGTGGCGTGACTGAAAACTGGATTATCTTATTTCTAACAACTTTCCTTGGGATCATTCCAAAGGAAATCACTGTCACCTCCAGAGTTTCTGCTCACTGGGCGGGTGCCTACTTTATTACAAATATACACTGCTACAAGTTGTTGCTTCATGCCGTGCGTGGTGAAAGTAAATCCTGGCGACATGCTCATTAGTGATCAGCTCCGAAAATGTCTATAATGAAAAACCTTAGTGCTCTGCTCTGACCACAGTCATTCATTGGACAGTGGCGGTGAAAGCAAAACTTGTTCTTCGTAAATGTCAACTTTTCTCTTTTTGGCTTGGCCTTCTTCCTTCGACGACAGATTAACGAAGCTATATTTATGATACCATCCCACTTTCTTCGTTTTCCGTGTGGTGCTTTTACAGTGCATTAGTGTTCCACTTCTTATCGGAGGAGCGGTGATAATTGAGCCAAATGTCAAATGAACACGGTGCATTCTCTCTCTCTCTCTCTCTCTGTGCTCCTGTGCGAATCCCATCTTTCCACCTCTGCCTCAAATTCAATTTTGCATTTTTTGCGCAAGCATCTATTGTCCGCACGATACGACTGACCGTTGTTGAAAGAAAATAATAACATGTTGTGGACAATGCAGTGCTAGTGCTATTGTTAGAGGCTCCCATAACAAAGGACAAGAGAGAGTGACACTTTCTTTCTTTCCAAGGATTTTGGACAGCATCCAGTCATGCAAAATAATGTGCTTTGAGAACAACGGACATTGCCATTTTCAATTGTGGCATCATCAGCTTCACAATAAAATGCTGCTCTGTTGTAGTTTCAGCCAAAAGTAATAAAAGTGCAATTTGGCGGTTTTCTTCTACTTTCTACTCAACTCTTACAATCATTCCATTCCAACTTTTTGCGGTGGCGGTGAAAGAAAGAAAAAGAAAAAAGAGGAATTCTTCCTTTTCCGCTTGTTTTTTGCTGTCATCCAAAAGAACATTAAAAAGTTTTTTTGGGGGGAAAACAAGCTCATATTCTTGTTAGTGGTTTTCCTGTTCTTCTACAATGGCTAATATGGCGATGGACGAGTTGATTCCCTCTTCCCAGGCTCGTAAAATTTCAGTGAGCTATGTGACGGACTTGGGTCCAACGGCTTTGGAGGAACCCGGTCAGCAAAGCAATCTAAGACTAGACCCTGCACTCAAGGCCCTTCAGCAACGTATACTCAGATTACAAGTTTCTCAAGTAAGTTAGTCATCGTAGACTGGCCCTTAAAAAAAAAAGAAATGTTACCATAATGGCTCTCTTGATCTCTCACCCCCACATTATTACTGTCCTCGTGTGTTTCACAGGTAGTGTTGGGCTTGACGCTAATGATCCTCAGCACCGTCGCTCTCATCGAAGACAGGTTAATATTCGGACTGGGCTTTGGACTCATTTCCGCCCTGATCGCAGTCTTCTCCGCAGCCATAGGGATTCAACAGTGCAACCTGAGATTCGCAGCCATTTGCAACATAATCGCACTACTCGCCCTCCTGCCCACTTTCTACTTTGTCTTTGAGAACCTCATAAAATACTCCAAACTTCACATCCGCACATCATATCCTCCTCCTGGATACTACCCACCCACCCGTTTTAACGGCACATCGAACAGTGGTGGGAACATGATGACTCCTGAAGAGTTGCAAAATTACCATGCCACCATTCTCAACCAGTACGGAGGGATTCGCAGAACCGTGACTGGTGACGGAGTTGGAGGGAGAGGAGGTCAAAGGTCAAATAATACACTGTGGATACTGTGCTGGTTGGAAATGGCACACTTGGTACCTCTTGGTGCCAGCTTACTCTACCTCCTCTTTCTCTACAGATATCTCAATTACTACACTCACTTTTGATATATGCGAGAGACAAAAAATTAATTAATGGTTCGTAGAGGATAATATACTTCCCCTTAAAAGTACCTACATAGCTCTATCAACCCTACTATACTTGAGTATCTATTGTAAGAGTTTAAAATAAAAGCTTTCCATTTTCTATTTCCTTTGTCAAAACAACAAAAATGTTTTGCATCGTGCGTGACGTCGTCCCACATGAAAAAATCTCTGAGCCAAAGCACGTACTAATTTCACTGCTCTTTTATAAATGGTTGGGCAACAGCACAAGACAATATTCCATTTTCTTTTGCCACTTGGATTGGTCCATTGAAGGAGAGCTGTGCAATTGTAATGAAAATTCCTGTGAGGAAAATCGATACATTTTTTGTGGCTATTACGGTGGCGGTGAAAGCTTTTATTCCACTTGAGCAGATGGTCCATTCTATATTTCTATAGTTCACCTAGCTCTCTATAGTCCATTCGTATCTTTTGAAAAGGGGGAAATGGCTCTTATCGAGCCTAACAGAGGGACAATGCTACTAAAAGACACATGTGATCATCAGGTGAAAATGCGGTTGTTGGACACGGGCATGGACACACGACTGGCTTCATTTCGTTAGGCTATGTTACGTAGGGTTCTACAATGTCATTCGCAAAGAAGCCCATACATGGTCATACATCCATTGCATAACGGATCATGTAAGCTTGAAAACACTGTTTTATGAAGACGCATGAACTGGATAGATATGTTTCACATTTCAATTTCCACATTCCTCTACGAGGAAAACTATGTCGTGTTGTTAACTTTTAATTCATTTCCCTTCACCATGCTCATTTATTTCTTCCAGTTCCTCGAAATGGATTACTAATGTCAATGCACGATTTATTTATTGTTTCCATTTTTACCCAAGATAACGATAAGTGCAGTGTGTGGCACACTGCACTTATCGTTATCTTGGGTAAAAATATAAATATTTCGTTGGAGTGGTTAAATATCTGAAACATCTGCTACCACAACCACCAACAACTCCTCCTCGCCTTACAATAAATCGATCCCAAACGACTCCACCGCTTTCTCCGTTACAATTTTTCGTCATAATCGTAATTTCAAATTGCAATCGCCTCACCACCATCCTCATGCCTCATCGTGTCTCTTTTGCAAACTGGGGGAAAATGGTTAAACATGTTATGCTATATAAAAAACTGCCATGTCCATAAAAACTGGTGCTAAAACACACACCAATCAATTCTTGTTCAAATAATGGAAAACCAACATATTATGTAATTACGCCAAGATATTAAGTAGTAGGAAGTTGTGCTCCTTTGTGGATGTAACCCTTTTGTTTTTTCAAGGCTTCTCCTAAGATATTGCTCAACAATTATACACCACAAAAACTGCAAAAGGAAATATGGAAGAAAATGCTCATGGCACAACGGTGTCTATTTGCAAATTAATGATAGTGTTCACAGTTAACTTTGCTCATTAGGTTCCATCAACGGCAGCACCTTTCCACTTCCTTTCCTCGTCTCGTCTTGTGCCGTAGGCAAGAATTTCTACAGTACACACTTGCCTGTCGAAAAGCGTCCGATTCCATCAAGACTACATAGCATACAATATTCATTTACTTTCGAGACTGTTTGATGATAATGATGATGATGGCCATCATCGTCTGAATACAAGTGTTAGGTGCTGACTTTTCCTAAATTAATCAATTCCAAACAAAATGTACATTATGGCCCGGCCTCCTCGTCTGTGTGCAGCTGTTGCTCTTCTCACTTATTACAATATGTAGTTTTTGCTATACTGGCATCATTAACACGCTTTCAGGTTCCCATTGTTCTAGAGATAGTAGCACTCTCCTTCAAATGAGTTTACATAATATTTACTTTCCCGGATAATGATACGGAGAAAGCTTTAACGACTCCCGTTCTACGTTTATTCTCCTCACCAAGTCGTTATTACGATACTCTCATTTCCGTTCTTCTATTTGCACATCATCAGTGAAGGAATGTAGCGGGAACTCATCAGCACGCCAAATGTCAGACATTCAATTATGACGGGGAGAAGGGAGAATGGAAAATCCACGAATTGGATATCGCTTGACAGTCATCATCATCATGTCTGTATTCAATGGCGAATGGAATGGATAATCCAATTACAAAAATGAGATAACAAATGTGATATAGAGTCGGAAAGGGATTATGCATAGTTAAATGTATGTACATATACAGCCATTCGTGTCTATCATGTAACTAGATCTAGATCTGCACAATAATCTAGATAGAAGCAAAGCAATGTTACCTGATGCGTGTAAAGAATAATAGAATTGCGCAGCAGGTCTAGAATACGACGTCAAAAATACAGAGAACAAGTAAACGCCCAGCAGCAGACTTGTTTGTATTATTTTAGTTTGTAGAATGTATTGAGTGAGTAAACGGCATTGCAAATGTAAGCTGGAATGACACCAAAATTCAAGAGTGCTTCAGCGGAAATGTTTTATCTGAAATGGCTCTCTTCTTGCATTTTACCTTCCGCTTATTAATAATCCTCCAGGCATCCATTTGCAAAATAGTCTTTTCGCAATAATGGAGGGGAATAGAGTCAAGTTGCGGAGAGGATGAGATAGAGAGCCACTCGGGATCCGTGTATGTAAATAAATGTGCTCCACCACAAACAAATGCTTTGCCTTTTTACATTCTGTAGAAAATCGACACAACACATTGGGTTTTTGTAGCTTTTATATTACACGATCAAATGGTTCGCATTTTAAATAGTGGGTACTTTTTGGAAACGTGATGCTTCATCTGATTTTGTCCATACATCTTCATTGGATTGCTACAGATTTTGAGACAATTTGGTTTATTTCAACAATTTTGATGAGTACAGGTAAATGCAACCCAATAAGCCCATTTTATCTTCACTCAATGCTTGTTTCTGTTCTAATAAATTTTAATCTCCCCATGTACCTATTTCGTTTGTTGAAAGCTTCCTGCGATTTTAACGCGCGGTTGGAAAGGACTTTCTGAGAGTAAATAGTTCAAAGACTTTAATAATAATGACAAATATTGGCGAGACATTATCCTCTGGAGTATCCGTGGTAAATCTTTCTTCGACGATGTCTAGTATTCGTCGTCGTTCCATGCGATTGAAGCTACAGAAGGCGGAACCTTCACAAGAGAAACGAATAGTATATTTACAGTTTAATCCCACAGTCAATTCCTTATGCAAATAGTATACATACTCAAATCTAAAATCCAAATTAATCCACGGATTTACTTCGTGTAATCTTACACTGTTCCAGCATGGATGGAAGCAGCATCACGATGTGCGTACGCAATACTTAACATAACAACAGCAGCCTCTCTCACTTCCACTGTTACTTTCCCTTTTCTCTTGTGAACGACAACTTGAGCCCTGAGCAGAAAATACCCTTTCATTTCCCCTAAATTCGGTAACAACAATGACGTTCAAGTTGTAATTGAAACTTGTGAAATAAGAAGCTCAAACAGAACATAATATGTTATCTCATCATTAGTACACTCTTCTCTGCTCGGTATTAATTTCAATGAATTAGTACCATGCAAAATGAAAGGCTATATCTCTGAATTTTATCGTTTATTTTTGGACACAGTCAATTTCCTTTACTTTGAGATGGAGACTGACTGACAGAGTCACTCTGAATGTTGTACGTAACGCCAAAAACTTTCTGTAGAATTGCATGCACA
Source organism: Sinella curviseta (assembly GCA_004115045.4). Taxonomy (NCBI): domain Eukaryota; kingdom Metazoa; phylum Arthropoda; class Collembola; order Entomobryomorpha; family Entomobryidae; genus Sinella; species Sinella curviseta. The sequence goes on along the minus strand of CM023200.3, from coordinate 55,469,098 downwards.
ACTTTTCAATGGTTATCTTGAGCCAGCCGTTCTTTCAACTTTATTCCAACTAAGCATCCAGCTTTATGTACTCTGGAGTCTCACAAAGATCCTCTTTGATGTACTCCATAACGAGCCATACATGAGCCATCAAAACAAATGCTTCTTTTCTTAAGCCCTTTATATTCACCGTGAAATTGTTCTTCTGCTTCACGGCAGCATTTGTCAGTTTTTTCAATTGATGTAGATTAATGTTTTCGTACAACATCATATGTATTTCTGTAGCTCTCTGGTGATGCTGCTGCTGCAAGTATACCTAATTGGCTACAAATGTACCTGACATTACTAATTAGATTGGCGTCAAAAACTTCTTGGAGATCCTTCAAATACTTTCTCAGTTTCACAGGAGCACTGAAAACTTTTGTCGTCTCAAATTGGATTTTGAGCAACTTTACACGATGCAAAACTCAATTGTAGAAATTAATGAATCACTCGCGTATCATTTCAACGAAACTTTAGTGGAGACATATATATAACGGATATGCACACTTTTCATTGTTTTGGAGTACCCAGTTGAAAGTTGAAACATGCCTACATTCTATATGCACTTCCGGACCATGTATTTACAATGAGAGTGAAAGGAAACAAACCACGCATGAATTTATTCATTTCTATTACCAGAAATACATTCAAGAATTTACATGTCCGTTTCAGAGAAAATCTGCGCAGTTTCCTTTCCAGAGTTCCGACCAACAGCTAAAACAGCTCCATGAATAGATGCCTTGAATTTGAGAGCGAGCGTGAGTGATAAAAACAATTTTGTAAACGAATCCTCAGACAATACAAAAAAAGAAGTTTGTACAGCTGCGCTTTTCCAACTTGGTCCACATTACTACGAAATAAATCCGAAATCGCAACTTTGCTTTCATGAATAATTACAAACAATTACATAATGCTTATTATAACATCAGAGTAAGTAACAATGCTTTTCGCTACTTACAAATATGAGCCGGCCACAAAGAAACTCTTCAGTTAGCACATTTAGCTCATGCACTATTAATTGCATACAATTTTTAGATTGCGAGTGCATTGTCTCCTCTGCAAAGACGATTCACTGTCCATATTTATCTTACTTATTTTAGGATTTCAAGCCGGACAGAGAGCCTCAAGCAATTTAATATCATTAAAATAAGTACGACAATAAAATTCCCACCGGCTATTAAAAAGTTTTATCATCGACAATGCAAGTTTATACAATAACTCGGGAACAAAAGAGTTGAGGAAACTTCAAATAACTATAAAATGTCCACAATGTTACATATTCTTGTGAGAAATATCATGTTCCGTTATAGTCAACATCAACACAGTACCAGATAAAAAAATCCAACAGCATACTCAGCATTGGCATTGTAGATGTAGTAATGATTCCCACTCATTTTCTGTTGTCAACATTGACAAAGGAAAAATGAACAGCAACGCAGTAAATATGCTCGTACCTCAACGCAAATGCGACATAGGTAATTCATGCTGTGAAGGAAAACATAGGACATTGACACGAACGGAGAAAGTAACTGTCACATTTCCTGCTTCCTCGGTCATGCAGAAAATGGAATGTCATAATATGCGACCTGCATCTCTACAAGTACAAATTTTACGATCCTTTTTCACATTAAGTGCTTGTTTACGACCTTACACATTATTTATGTGTGGTCGCCTTCATAACCAGCTTTAGTTTCTACACAGTGGCAAGTGGAATTGATCGCATCGCATTGGCCTTATAGTTTGAATAACTCGATGAACGTATGTCCACATGAAAAACAAAACGTTGGGGAGCGACAAAAAGGAAATTGTAAAATATTCGGGAAAGCTGGACGAGCAAATTAAAAGTTATGACCGGTCCTGTCGCTGGAAAGGATGTTTTATTTAAACATGTGTGAAGCAAAACAGTTTTTTTCTGTAGACTTATTTTTACAATCTTGCCACGTTCGTAGTTTCGTGTTGTCTTCGAATACCATATTAATATTTTATGTGAATCATACTTACAAAAAATGTTCTGACATTCTAATGGAGATTCAAAATTGGAAGATTGTATTAGGCAGTCAATATATTCGTAGATGCCATTTCATAATTTGTAAGTTGACAAGTCCATTCTGCTGATATTTTTTCTTCTCGTTCGAGCGTTATTATACATTCTTGCAATTTGTATTGGAAATGGAAGCAGAACAACGAAGTGTTAAATTTGAGTGCAGCACTTAAATGTGTATCGTTCATTTCGTATTATCTGTGGATATTGAAATTGCCTTTAAAATGACCACTCCATTAATCCCTTAAAAAACTTTCCAAACTTTTGGTTATTACGTACAGGCATCTGTCATTGTAAAGTGGCTTCAATTTTCCTAAAAGCCTTTCCAGGTGATTGGCTCTATCGAAGTGAAAGTACAATTACATTACGGGTTTTAGTAATTCTAGGAAAAACCAACGTGTTTCATCACATCATACAATTTTACATACTTCACTAAGTCCCGAAGTACCAGGCCTTCCTCGATCCTTCTCACCTACATTTACACTTGTGTATATTTTTGCATGTTTCATGCTTTCAATAATGCCAGCGTTTCTGCCCAGAATCACCAGAAAAAAACTACCGAGTTTTCTATACTTTTACTATACCATATTATCTATCTATCACCGTTCTTCCATCTATTTGCCTTCTCCTGCCCATGGGAAATAAAGTCCAGTTCACACCGTTTATTTCAAGGTTTTCCTACTTTCTCCAAATCTCTAGAGGAGAAACATTCTTGAGTGGTACTACCAAATTCTTCTTTATTATGCATTATGGAGAAGGATTTTACCGATCACCTTTCGCCACTCACAATGTATATCATGCCGTAAATACATATGTATGCAATCTGCAGAGACCGACAGCATTCCTCCTACGCGTTTACTACATACGCGCTAATTTCTCCACTTTGTTCCTTAACTAGACGTAGAAGGCCCGTTGAAATCAACGGGCTCTAGAAACGGGGTCATGACTTTTTCCCCCTGGGGCACGACTTTCCCCTCTGGGACACGACTTTCCCCTCTGGGGCACGACCCTCCCCTCTGGGGCACGAATTTTCCCCTCTGGGGCACGACTTCCCCTCTGGGGCATGACTTTCCCCTCTGGGGCACGACTTTCCCTTCTGGGGCACGACTTTCCCCTCTGGGGCACGATTTTCCCTTCTGGGGCACGACTTTTCCCTCTGGGGCACGACCTTCCCCTCTGGGCTTTCCTCCATCTTGCACGGGTTTTCCTCCAACTTGCGCGGCTTTTCTTCCCACTTGTACAGCGTTTCCTCCCACTTGCACGACTTTTCCTCCCATTTGTGTGCATTTCATTTCCAGTACAGAAAGAACCTACTAATTATCTATAATGCAACTTGGCTACGTATTTGATTTCGTAAATTATATTCAGCAGAGCACGTATACCTATGTAGGTAGCATGTAGATACAACGTGTAGAGTTATGTAAAAAAAAGTCGGTTTTTCTCTTTTGAATTACTGACGACACGGTTGGAGTTTTGAAAAAATTTGAACGTAGGTTCCGTTAGGGAAGCTGTGCCTTTAATTCGATACCAAATTTATTATTGTGGACTGCTTGGTGTCAGTGTGAGAGGGACCCAAAGGTGTCGAAGAATTTGCTTAATTTGCATATTCCAACTTTGTATAAAGGATTCTCATTCGCGCCTAATAATGACTATAGCCTGGAAATCGACGTACACATATTCCATAAAAGGGCAAATGAAAAGCGGCCAACCAAAATATTAATAACCTAGCGGAAGCGGACAGGAAAACGAGTGTCTACATTTAAGTAGGTGTATGTGAATTGACAGGTTATAATTTATAGACAGACAGACACATCGCAACAAATATAAGCAGCTAATTTACTTGCGCTACATAAATAATCTTATGGTTGATCGCGTCTAATTTATATTCCTTTGCATCCCTTGAAATCTTGTGTAGTCGCTTTGTTTTCCTCCCCATGCACGTCATGTTCATACTCATCATCTCCTCAGTGCAATTAGCCTCACTTGTTTTCTAACTGCGTGTGTGAGTGCTCCTTCCCATCATATTCCATAAATACTCGTTGTTTTTTATTTGAAAAACCTACTGCATAAACACGTACGATTATTACTACGAAAGAAAACAGGTTTTAAGGATTAAGGTGAATGTGCCTTGCATGTTCAGCTCTTTTGCTCTTTTCTTGATCTTCCGAAAATCGATATAACACTGACAATGAGTTGTTATGTTTTAAAAGCTTTTCTTTTCATCCCACCAGTTGTGTTTAGCTTCTTGCTGAGGATTTCAAGGAAGTTGTCTTGCTTTTTTTTGCTGGTGGGAAACATGACAACAATCGTGTTCATTTGGAAACATTGTGTACATTGATGAAGTAATGCTGCGGATAACTTATCGATGTTCCTCTTGTTATCCAAAAGGTAAACACACAAATTCGTAACATCACTGTTATGATCACAAATTTGGTAGCCAGCCGGTATGGTCGAACAAAATCCGATGAGTACTATTGTTGGCAAAAAGATTGAAACGAGTTGTATAAACCTGTTTTATATATTTTTGGCTTGTTGTAAAAGGAAGATTCCAAGCGCGTGGATGAAATTTTATCAAATTTACTTGATAATATGACATGACGGATGCCGTGATCAAAAATGAGCAACGACGTGCCTTCAAATGTAAAAGTGATGAATACCGACAAGAAGATACGATATACGTACACACACACGCAAGTATACGCGGTTCGTTACCTATACTGAATCCACTTTCTTCTCAGTTGTAAGTCAGAGATTGTAAAAATGTTTCCTCTAGATCTATATGACACGCAATTATCCATAATAATATATTGTGGTGATGTTGAAAGCTTCTTCGTGCCATTATTAGGTAGCACTTTAGTGCTAACTTATAATTTCGTTCTGTGTGTCCGTCCGTCCGTCCGTCCGTCCACGCAATATCTTTCGAACGGAGACGAATTTTTGAAATCTGTTTTTTGCAATGGGTTCCTAAGCCCATAGGGACGGCCCCCATTGATTTTCAACCCTCTAGCTCAACGGCAACCGTTAGAAACCGTTACAAGGTCAATTTTTTTCAATGGGAACATGTCAAGTCGCATATCATTCGACTCGTCTATGAACATAACGCATAGATCTGAGGTCATTTTGAGGTCAAAGGTTATCGTTTAACGGTAACGGCGATTTCAAATATTTTTTCGTTTTATGCTCTCCTGTGGTTCACGGTTAGAAACCGTTACGAAGTCAAATAGCAAGTGACATATCATTCAACTCGTCTATGAATATAGCACATAGATCTGAGGTCGTTTTGGGGTCAAATGTCACCGTTTAACGGTAAAGACGTTTTGAAACGTTTTCATTTTTCTAGCTTTTAAACAAAACTGCTGAAGTGCTACCTCTTTATGTTTTCTTACAAAACCTAGTTTGTATATGTGCCACACATTACAAGATGGCTTGCTATTGTAAATGAACTGTCTCCCTCCACGTGCCAACATATTTGAGATCCTGTGTTATTCGTTAGCCACGAATATCAGCACATCAGCAGCGATGAAAGCATAAATCATCGTCCTGTCATCATGCCTTTAATGAATGCGACCTTTTCCACCACAGCCAAAGAGGAGCCATTATTGAACACCTGACATTTCACACGAGAGTACAATGAGTGTTACATACTCTCATAGTTATGTACATCACTCACGTCATTGTCATTAAAGTGGTCGTATTCGTTAGTCGACTCCAGTTTGCACATATATAAAGTGTTTTAACTCTAATTGGAATTAACACAGTAACGTATAATAGGTCAGCTATTTTGTATCTGACCTCACTTCCTGCTAATGACTCTTGTTTGGACTGCTACTGGCTCATTCCAAAAGAAGAATTCTATAACTTTATCTACTCTATTTATGCTGTTTCTGAAACATTTAGACACGTAGACACGTACACTACGCGATAGATATTACGCTGTTATAGATATTACGTTACGTACACAGAGTTCTAGATTTCAAGTCATCCATAGCACATACATGTATTTGGTATTTCCTAAATTTTTGGTGCACGAGATGAGCCTGGCACAATCAAAGTCTAAAGTGAATCAATTCTTACAAACAAAATATGCTCAAAATATTTTTCTTACGTGGCCAGATTTTTGAATTGGGAGGAGTGAGTGGGTCACTCAGTCAGTGCAATTCATTTCTTGAAGGAATTTCCAGTAAATTCAATAAAGTTCAAAAGTCAGACACGTTTCTCCTCCCGTCTAAAAATATTGACTCCGCATGTTGCAGCATATATCTTGAAACTGCCAGTGGGATTTCTATTCAAGCCAGTGCAATCTTCAAAATAGTCTGTAGAAATTATAGTTTATAAACGATTACATTTTCCATTTCTTAATACACCGGAAGTCAATGGAACAACATACGTATTAATGAAGGCAACTACCATTATACCCGCTTTCATAACATAAGCATACAGGTAATAATAAATTGGCAAGTATTTATTGTGCATCGTAGAAAAAATAAGTTGCTCGTAAATTCAATTAATTTGCTCGGAAATCTGACTTTTTCCGAGGAAATTCAAATGCCTGAATTTGCTCGGAAAATGATGGAAAAGTCAAGGAATTTGGACTTAGAATATTTTTTACGCGTGGCATCACCAAATATAATATAATTTTGATAATTAAATTGCTATCAAGTAAGTTGAACCGAAATGTTGTTTGAACGTATACTCATGCGTGTGACTCAAACAACATTCAGATGTGGATTTTGTCAACTCAGTCAAAGTATTTACACAGTAATTCATGTCGAATCGGAGATGTTGGTCAAAAAGTGACTATACTACATAGTCGTATTTACCTTTGATAATATTTGTCACATTAGACTTATCCTCAGTATGATGTTCCTATTCTTAGGCTAGCTGTCAGCCATTATTAGTGTAGCTCATACCTCATATGCAAGCATTTAACTTAAACTATGTTATTTGACAGGGTTTGGCGAATATTCTTTACCCATTGAGTGATATCACCCATTATAATACAATATAATAGAGTAAATGGCTAGCAAATACTTGCCACCGAAATTTGTGATACACTCTGTCATAGGTCTGACTTAAATACATTCGAATGTGACTTTATTAAATCAGGATATCTAAAAATATTAATGCATTAGGTAGATTCCGAACCGAAACTTAAAGGCGTGAGTTTAGGACGATATGCTTGTAAACATTATAAAAAGGCAAATGGATGTCTCATTCTAGTATAAAAAAATAGACGTTGTTTCAGAAAAAGCCTGATTGCTACCTGATCTTCCGTAGATGCGATTCAACTAAAATTGATTTAGAGACAAGAAGGAAATGCCAAATACTGTTCCAGAGATATGTTGATTGTAGTATGTTCAGGCAAATTGTGGCACCATGCTTTGTAAGCATATATTCAAAGTATACATATGTTAACGGTCCCTTACATGACCTAGGATTGCTTTGAATAAAACCATCTATTCTCGCATATAGTAGCCAATATGTGGCCTCCAAATAATTAATAATTATAATTATTTATAGCAATTTAATTATCAAAATTATGTTATATTCGGTGATGCCACGCGTAAAAAATATTCTAAGTACAAATTCCTCGAATTTTCCATCATTTTCCGAGCAAATTCAGGCATTTGAATTTCCTCGGAAAAAATCAGATTTCCGAGCAAATTAATTGAATTTACGAGCAACTTATTTTTTCTACGATGCACAATAAAATATTTCCTTATGGCAAGTAACTACTACGTAATTTGTAAATTTTTTACAAATTTGTAATTACGTCGTGTAAAATTACAAAGACGAATGACGACATGGATACATAAATACGCAGTTACTGGCTTGTTTTTTTACCAATTTTCTGCTTCCTTCGTTGCCAGACTGTTCAGACTTTCGTAAAAAATCCTCTAAACAAAATGTCAACTATGTACACAAGTTCAAAATTCGAAAATGTAAAAATAACATTACCTTGCTGTTCAAATGTTGATGAACAAAACAAGTTATTTCGCATAAATGAATTTGAGAGCACAAAAGAAAGATAAAAGTGAAAGTACGTACATAGGTAACTGGAATAAAATAACGGCAAAGGGAAACCCTCATCTGATTAAAAAGCATATAGCATCTGTTTCCTAATTAATTAAGCTCTACTATACAGGTCTTTAATTCTCTTTCTACTTGCTTTTGTGGAAATACTTTACCAGAGCACGGGGAACCTTTCATAGCGTCCGTCAGTTAACGACAGGCAGAAAATCAAAACGTCGCGGGGCAATATGACTCAAACAATATCCTCCTTGGTTGCTTATACAAACAGGTACATCCAACATGAATACGCTTACACATACAAAGTAATCAATTTTGATTCTAGTAAGTCGCCATTTTGGACACATGCATAACAAATGAGTCATTTTGGATACGCCAAACTTGAAAGAGGATGTTGAACCGGCACATGAGATAAGCGACGATTAAACGAACATTAGGCATAATGATTATTTGCAGTAGCAACTGCCTCACTCCTCAGAACACAAGCAGACCATCAACAAGATCAAAGAGGAGTGGAAAGTGAGAACAGTGAGAAGTAATGACGGATAAAAGTAGTGTCCTTTGATCATGATCATGTATACGCTATACACACACCCGGTAATCAACACCTATAATGATGACCGATGACGAAAGACGTAGGCTGAAGAGAAGAATGACGCCGGACATAAAACAGAGCCAACTTGGACACACATCTTCTCACCACCGCAGAGCTTTCTTCATATTATAATGTGGACTACGATACAAATTCCCCATGAAAACCGTATTGAGTTCGAGTGGTCTTGAAAAAACACTGCCCGACGGGATTTCTGTCATGGCCAAATCAAATGATCTCCCCACTATTGCAATCCTTTATGTGCAGGGGAGAAAGTACATTACATTGTGTGGTCGCAGATAAATTATTCATGTGCTGCGCTCACTGGTACGGGTTTTAGCTTTTTATTGTGAAGAATTTATTCATAAGAGAGTACAGGACATGAATTATGTATCTATAGCTGGTTCCTGTCATAACAACCAAATCACTACATTATTTGTGCGATTTGACCAGCACAAGTTCAAGTTATGCTTGCACTGTAATACATTACTGTATCCCTTTAGCTGGCTACATATTATGAGAATTCTAAAAATATTACTTTCAAATTCCTGCGTCATAATTTCCAACCGCAACGGATTCGCAAGTCCTTAGAAAGCATAACAATGAGAGCAGTGACAGGATTTTCTTATTCTTGTTTTATCAGCCCTTGTTCAACGTAGTCGTTATTATGTACGTATTTGTAGGAGCAATATACAATCACCTTTTTCTGGGCTGTTTTGTCACTTGTCAGAAATTTCACATAGAAATATGATGTCTTTTTATAATATGTACTTACATACTTTGAAGCAATAGATGAGGGATATTGAATGTTATAGGATTTTATTCTCTGTTTGGTTGCAGTGATTTAATTTACACGTGGTCTTTGAAAGCAACATATTTTTCGTTCGGTTCGATCGTAATGCGATTACAGATTTGCGGACCTCAAAGAACGAACATTTCAAAAGAGTCAGAGTAGTTTCTTTGCTATTGCTACTATTAATATTTATCACGAAATGCATAAATAAATTTTGCATGTAGTCATTCATGCACATAAATAAATATTATAAATTCTTTGGTTGTTATAGAGGTTTCCAGTATCGTAATTAAAATTAATACTGAGGGACATTTCGGCATAAACTTTGGTGGAATATTGTATCTTCTATTACGTTGTATTCATATATAACACTAAATTAGCTGTGTGCAGATATTTTTTAAAAGTAGGATTATAACTTTTCATTCGTGAAGGTTTAGAAGACTTGTAAGTCGGAGTCATTTGCCACCCAACAAAATTTCCATCCGGGCTTCTAGAGTGAAAGCTAATTTTAAAACCTACACAGTAGTTACCTCACTGATGTTTCTTAATATGTAATCCCACGAGAATGCCCGACCACGCGACCAAGTCGCGTCTAGAAAATAAGAAAAATCGTTAAATTAAACAGTATAAAAATACTATAAGAGGCAGAGGCATCCGCTAATTTCCGAAGAATCATCCACGGCAAACGACGTGAACGTACCACTTTATTTATCTCGAATCGATCATTGAATCCCCAATTCTAACATTAAATCCCCAATTCTAACATTAAATCCCCAATTCTAACATTAAATCCCCAATTCTAACATTAAATCCCCAATTCTAACATTAAATCCCCAATTCTAACATTAAATCCCCAATTCTAACATTAAATCCCCAATTCTAACATTAAATCCCCAATTCTAACATTAAATCCCCAATTCTAACATTAAATCCCAAATTCTAATATTAAATACCCAATTCCATCATTAAATACCCATTTCTAATATTAAATACCCAATTCCATCATTAAATACCCATTTCTATCATTAAATACCCATTTCTATCATTCAATACCCATTTCTATCATTCAATACCGAATTCTAACATTAAATCCCCAATTCTAATATTAAATACCCAATTCTAATATTAAATACCCAATTCCATCATTAAATACCCAATTTCATCATTAAATACCCATTTCTATCATTCAATACCGAATTCTATCATTAAATACCGAATTATATCAATTTCATGAACTTGCGGATAATTCTTGGGTTATCATGACCCCTTTATAAGCCACGTATATTAAAACTGATGCCATATTTGAAATCAGGGGTCTCGTTTACCTATACGTAATGAGTTTAATGAAATTACAGAGATTTCGTGGGTTATCATGACCTCTTATCAGTCCTTGATAAGCCACGGATATTAAAACTGATGCCATATTTGAAATCAGGGGGCTCGTTTACCTATATGTAATGAGTTTAATGAAATTACAGAGATTTCGTGGGTTATCATGACCTCTTATCAGTCCTTGATAAGCCACGGATATTAAAACTGATGCCATATTTGAAATCAGGGGGCTCGTTTACCTACACTTAATGCCAGAATTACACGACGTATTTATCTGCTTTGCTCAGTACTCTGTAAATACAATACCACCAAAACAAAACAAACCTACAGCTGAGCTGCGCAATGCAAACCTGAGCAGAAACAGGACTGAACACGTACATCATTGCGAGCGCAACTTTTTGCGGACAAACTTACTCACTTCATTTGTGTAAGAAGATAGCAACTTTCTAATGCAAACAAAATCATACATATTAAAAAAGGTAATTTTCCCACTTTCTCTGGCACGAAATATGCTTGAAATTAATTTTTTAAATTGAGAACTTAAGTAGTAACGGAATCTGAAAAGTTGTACGTTTCCTGTGTTTTTGCTCATGAAGGAAGGTGATAATATTATATGGAATACGGATTGGAATCTCCTTACGCAGCAAAGCCATCTAAAAACCAACAATCGTCAATATATAATCTACTGAATCCAGCTCAAACAAGTGCATTTTACTGGTTTAACGGGCAAAAATTCATGTCAAAGGCATAAAGGGGAGTAGTGAGTATTTACAACATGGTTGAAATATTTCATCACAATGATGTTCTTGAACAGCTATTATTTCAGGTTCCTCAAATTTAGCTGCAAGGCAAGGATTCGAGCTGATTTCCACAAAAGCGAAAAAAGTTCTTCATTGCTTGGTCCTTTGTTGTCATGTTTTCTACACTGGCACTATGGCGTTTCCGACAGGGATGAATTTTGGAAAGCGTACTCAACATAATCAGACACTTGTGTGACTCTGTGACGTATACTCTGTCATGTACTTTATGACATGCATATTTGAATGTATGAATATACAATAAAAATGAATCCATTCATTTCATCGGTGTGTGGAATGCCGTATATCTTTTTGACATTCAACCATATTCACTCTTCATTTATTATCTCGCATCCTTTTCTACATTATGACGTGTTCACTCATTTTATTTTCTATTGATGTCATTCCAAATCAATTGAAGGATGAGCATGGTGAAAGTATTTTTGGGCTACTACGACAAGTGTCACTGTGAAAGACATTTTTGTCACTTTCCCCAATAACTTTATCACGCTTTGGACTCATCATCCACAAAAAAATCGGTATTTTCTACCAACCTGCGATGTTGGGAGGGAAGTCACTGTAAACATTTCTAAAGGAATATGAATACCACTCGAATAATACAAGTGGTAAGCTTGAATAGCTCCAAGAAGATGTGACTCTCTGAACACAGACAATTAGATAGCAAGATGCGAGGAGGATAAAACTTTCAGGTCCGTGAAATAGGATTTTTGTTAATAAATGAGACAAAAGCATGTTATTTTCATGTAAGGATGAATGTGTAAATGTATAAACTACATAGTACACTGAATGCTAATTCAGAAAAACATGCAAGTACATTACAACCAATCAAAATTTTAAAACTGCCTTTTCCTTGATCCTTATGCATACCACTATACGAAATTTTACTGAAATCAAAACAAAATATGCTTGTTTTTCGTTCAACTTTGCGGATTCCGTCACCATATTATTGATTATTCTGTCAAAATTTCTATTTCTGTCCAATTTAGGTTGACAAGAAAAAGTAGGATGTACAGCATATACTGTGCGCAGAACAGACCGAAAAAGGAATTTTCTTGAACATAAGATGTACATCTACATATCTATTTATGAACTTTTCAATTACAAAAATCCACACACTCATCGTCAGTTGAAAAATATTATGTTGGAACGGATATTAGAAGTAGATATGTTGTTAAAAAATTAATGGTTTGTGTTAATCTCCCGCGGGGCAGAGCTCCGGTTCATAATAATCATTCGCCGCCCATTAAACCATTATATTGTAGGGTTATATATAACCATTACCATTATATAACCATTATAGGTATTATAGGATTATATATAGCCATTATATTGTAAAAATAAATGTTTAAATGTAATTTGGATTCCCAAAACGAGTAATGAACTGTAGTTGTGTTGGTGTTTGTCAAAAAATTTTCAGCACAGTCATATCTATATCCAGGTGAAACTGAAATTGATGTTGCACATAATTTTATTTCATACGAAACTAGAACTAGTGCGATTACATGCTTTATGATGTATGATTTATGCATACAAATTGAATACTTGACGGTTATACATGAATACCGATAGACACTTGACCCAGATAGAGTGCTAAAGTGTGAATCCAGTCTTTGAACAATTCGTAAGTAAACTAACTTCCAGTTTACAACTTTTTGCATAATCGCCCTGTCCATTCTAAACAATACCAGCGTCCTACTTTTGTTTCTTTGCTTGCCCTTCAGTGCTCAAGTCAAGTAAGTAGAGGAAAACTAATCTTTCAAATTGGAAGTGGGGAGAGAAAATAAGGTGTGATGGATCCAATTACATCCGCTTGCATAACTTTTCATTCTTCGAGTGGAGCCGGCCTGTCCTGTCAAAAGTAAAAATATCCTGTACTCTCACGAAAGGCTAAAGTGAAAGCGTGAAATTTCTTGGTGCCATTCTTTGGCATATGCTTCAGTACATGGCTCAAGGATTTAGTTCGATTTTATGCACGGAGTTTTAACAGTTTTACAAAAGCACTTCGTTCAACAATTTCCTGTGACGAAATCATTTCTCAAAATTGAACTAAAGGCGGAACAAACAGGAAATTATAGAGAAAGTCAACAGTATACAAACAGCAAACAATTTTAATATAATCTTTTTAGTCGATTTCCATAATATTTTAGACGAAGAGAAGCAATGGATTCCAGATTTGATGCTCTGACTGGGTAAATGCCAAAGGTAAATCTTTGTAGTCTGGGAGGCAAACTTCATATTACCATATTTTAACAGTTTACATTTTTGCAAATATTAAATTCGTGAAAAATATTACGCAATCAGCTTAGCTATAATCATGCACATGTCGTATAATGTGCATATGTATCTAGAGTGCTTGTGAAATATTGGAAATTTAGTGGTTTTTTGTTAGCTACTGGCTGTATTTACTCGACTAAAAGAAAGACAGAAGCTGCAAAGATCTGCCATGGAAGGTATCTTGTTAGGAAAAATCAAAGATAAACAGCTGCAAACACTTTAAATAAAAGGTAGCTGAAATCTTCGACATGTTGCAGTACTTTATACTTATGCTCTTGAAATGTGCTTTTTCCAATGAGACATTTTACCATATGAAATGCTTCATGCAAATGTGATAACAGAGAAATAGAATGTTAAGGTTTCCAGTAGTTGCTATAGGTCCATGGATGTCGCCGACCACATCTGGCTGAAATCAGAGAAAACAGTTGGACGGACACACGACTGACTGTTAGTTGGGAGGCACAGGAAGTATTCGGATCCAATGGGGAATGGAATCTAACCCGCATGACCTTGAACTAACTATGTAATAAATTGCTTGCTCGTGTCGCAACACGACAGGTCAACATTAAAAGATTTGCACACTTGTTTTCTGAGTTTGATTTAAAGCGTGCATACTACTATTCTTCTTCGGTATATTATATTGGACGAAGACTTTTTGGACCAGATAGTTTGTGGGTCACTTTCTCTCTTCCCATATCTTTTAGAATGAAAATGAAATAAGATTTTGTTAGTGTTCAAAGGGGTCAAAGTAAAATGGTAATTTCTTGGTCGACTTCTGGCAATGTGTTCACTCTACTTTACCAAGTAGCAGAAATCACTTGATTTCTGATATTCTAATGCGGTGCATAATTTGAAAACTACAAGTGTAGCAAAGGAAGGGTACTGTGAGATTTGGGCCTCAGGTATCAGATCAAGACATAGACATATATCCGAAGGTCACAAAACCAGTCTGACACGATCGTAGCACATTCAACGTTAATCAGAAGCATTTTTTCTGACACTACAGAATGCATTGAAATGAATTTAATTTCGTGTAACACAGCATTTATTCTAGCTTTCATGGAAGCAACGTACTTCAGGAAGCAGATTTAGCAGAAATTAGGTAGCATTTTGTGTGGTGATGTAACTGCAAGTATGCATTTTTAACTGCTAACAGAGGAAGAAACATGAAATATCGATTCATCGTAGATCGTTGGGATGTGTCTGAAATTTTATGATATGAAGAAAAATGCCAAGAATCGCGTAATAAATGAAATGCACATGTCAATGCAGCCACATTACTTATATTATTTGCACGAAAGTATATATCTTGACGAATCCTTCTTACAGACAGTTTCTTCGGTTTGTATTGTGGACATTTGAGCTAGTAGTCTTCCCCATAAAGGAACAAGTGCACTTGAGAATGACTAAAAGGAAATCTTACGGGCGAGCCGTATCTTACGAAACTCTCTAAAAAGAAAATATGTAACAGAATTTATTCTTATTTAATTTACGTGTGCAAACACCAACACGATAATGTAATATGACAGCAGTACAAATTTTATTAATCTTAAACAAAAGTGTACTTTTCCAAATGCGCAGTTTTCGTTTAACATGGAGTGTTTTGCTAATATTTGCCATTAAGGTGCATAGTAAATATTTGTCACAATTCAGCATACCTACCCTTCTAAGCGTTTTCAAAAACGCAATAAAATAACTGGTGATCACATACCTCCATTACCACAGTCTTCGGAACTGGAGTACTTTCAGGATTCAAAAAAGTAATTCCTTCAAAATACGCTCTCCTAAGACTGATTTTCCATTTCAGAACGTCACAAAGACACGTCTGTACGAGATTTTATGGCTCCTATTACACCACTCACATAGGTATAGGAAGACTTGGGAAGCCATTCAACCGATTATTGAAAATGCCAAATTACATATTTTCGTCTAATCTCTATTCAATGTCACCCGTCGCATTATTACTATTAGGAGTTGTCATTTCACGAAAGAAGATCATGATCACAAAATGTAATTTAATCCTTTCAATGTGACTTTGTATGTATGTCCATATAATGTTATTCGCCGTCCAGCTCATGTCGGACAAAACTGGACATAACTGGAACTAGACACCATGAGCACCAATAACGCGACAAAATATTTCAAAAGGCCTGCGTGATTTTATCCACCTGAATTTAGGATGGAAATTTCTACTATGGATTCACTCATCAACTTTTTCATATCCTACCTACATTGGAACACAAATAATGATACCTAATCTATTACAAAACGGAGTTTTACTGCTGTCGGCTGGTATTTCTTAGATCTCTTATGTTATGTTTGGTGCAAAATGGATATTCTCATGTAATATTCACACACAAAAGATTGATAAGGGGAAATGCTGACTGGCATGTCCTGATCAAATCGTCGTTTCTGTTGAAAGTAATAATAATCCATGATCGAATCGTTCGTGTACTGATTTTGACTCGGTGCTCGAGTTTCGAGTATTTTGTGCGACATGCTAACGTAACATACCATAGCAATTGCCGATGAAAGGGAAAATGAAAAAAAATGAAGAATAAGTACGGCGAACGTGGGATGGAATTAAATGAATGGAAATGAAAGAGCGGAGATGTTCACGGCTCACGACAACGCATAGTCGCATAATAACTAATCTGATTACCTGAATGAGACGGGGTTGCTTTTTTCTCTGAAATAATGAATGCCATCTTTCATTTTAATTCAATTAATTATTTTTTTCTGATTTCGATGAAAGAATGTAACGAAACATTGGTTCTTGTTGGTTTTTCTGTATGCACCAATGTTTCCGTGCTTATGAAACTAGTTAATACATTTCTTAGGAACCACTTGGAAGGCTGTACAGCATTTTGATACATAGGTAAACAACTTGACACATTCCATTACGAAAATTAATCATGATTCCTGAGGCTTGTACTGGGGTAGATTGTTTAGCGACAGTTAACTTTAATTTATACAGATCTTTAAAATATATAAATTTAACTGTGGCGTAATCTTTGCATGCGTAATTTATAATATGTGGCTTTCAATCCCGGGCTGGGATTCCCAGTGACTTTCACCGTGTCCGAATGAATATGCGATGCACGAGCACTTTGAGGTACCCATCTAAAATAAAGTAAACAGCTCATATTTCTCACTTTCATTCTTGTTTTTAATATTCAATCCTAAAATTATCATGATTTCTATTATCATCCTCCTCAAACATGCACGTTTGAGTAAAGAAGACGCGCTAATATTTTCTTGCCTTCTTTGCTTGTAAGATAGATAGATGGATAGTTTAGTTGAGAAAGTCAAGTAAACGCTCGCTTGGTTGGAACTGGCTTGAGAGTGAGTGAGTGAGGGAAACAGAAAGGGATCCAATTCCATGCTATTTATTATACGCTCTCGTACACATCTCATTCTTTAAGATTTTTTCCAAGAAACCTTACACTAGAGCAGGTATCTGCGTAATAAATACAAAATGGTGTATTCCATTACATGGGGAAAAGTGAAAGCGGAGAAATTGTATTCGCTTCTGCAAATATTTCATTTCATGCTAACAATGAAATACATATTCTAGTAGCTCGCATTCTACAAACTACAAGGCTAGTTGCTTTATTGCTAATATAACACAAAAAATTCAGTTTCTGTGGATGCGATTGAAATACATGGTGAAAGAGTCTTGTGACTCTTATGATTTGCCATACAACGTTTTTACGATGGTTATGCAAGTTATGCGTCGTGGCCGACGTTAATTCAATTTAGCTTGTTTATTCGAAACTCCTCCGCAGTTGAGCGCTCCTATGAATGCCTTTTATCTAACTACAAGTATGGCCGTCCCTTGAACTCTGGTTATTATGGAATAAGCAATGTAAATTACTGCACTGCACAGAATTTCTTTAGACTTACAACTTACGTACAACTGCGAATAGGGCGTTTCATGGATGCTTACTTGTTTTTTTTGCTAGGTTGTTATTGTGGTTGTTTATTAAAGCTCTCCTGGTAATTCGTCTCCCTTATTTCGGCTCATGTTTCACTTTTATGAAATTTTTTTCTCGTCTTGATCATAATAATATTCTCTTTGAAATTCTACAATTATTCACTGGCACGATTGAAATTCTACCGTATGATAAGATATCTCCTGTGTTCTTATTTTTAAACACATGCCTTTCCAACATTAATTTCGTGTCAGTTTATCCTCCCTTTCCAGGAAGAATTTTTCATTTCTCATGTTGTTTCCTGCAATTTTGCTGTAGGAATTTTTGCTAAAATTTCGAGGTAGCTAGACACTAGATGCAAAGCAGAAATGAACGTTCTCTCGGAGGATAGATATTTTGTCATGTAAATCAGTCCAAAACACCAAAAGCAAGGAAAATGTGTAAGTAGGTAATCAATACATCAATAGGTCTCGTAGACTCAATGTAAACGGCAGGCGAGATCACTTCGACAGCATTTGCCCTTCGGGTACAACGACAATTTTTTAAATCAACTTGAGATGCGTCAGGTAATTCGATGTGATAGGCAAAACACAATTTCGTTTTATGCAAGTCCCTGTAAATGTCATCTTTTTCCCGTCTAGGCAATTCAAACAGAATGCTTTTCCCTTCAAGGTAAAATCAAGAAGGTAAAAATAGTGCAGAGTTATTACTGCCCATGACTCCACTCTGCTCTCCTGCTAAAGCAATTACAATAGTCAGAATCGAAATGTGGTGCAGTTTACATTTTGCAACTTTTTTTTATATTTGAAAAGGAGAGAAGGCGTTATTTTTGCAATAATGTATACATCATCATGATCAAGAATTGAATTATACAACATTCATTACATTTACTGGTCTTGTTATGGCCCTTTTTAAAATTGATACTGAAAAGGAAATAGTATTATGCAGGAGCAGTGCTATATTGATTTACTTTCCAAGATGCAATACGCTTCCTGTAAATTCTTCTTGTGTCTTGTGAGATAACAGTGAGATGTGAGATCCCATTAAGGATAACAACGTACATGGAATTATTGTAGGTCAAACGAGGATATACGTTCTTCTCCCTCCTCTCCAGTAAGCGCTTGTAGTACATTTATGATGATCCTCGCGAGAAAAATGCCGCTGCGAGACTGCAGCAACAAAATCACATTCTTGAATTTTATGTGGGCTCCAACTGCAGTAGGAACGGTTGTTCCATAATATTCCATGCTCAAAAACCCTCAGCAAATTATGTTTATCTGAGAATAAATATTTATGGCAAGGCGATGAACGCTGCATGGGTTCCGAGAAGCACATTTTTGTGTGCATCCACTATAATAACAGCAAAATCTGTTTAGTTTATTGAATATGCAAATTATAGGGATATTTTAGAGATCTACTATCTTGTTGTTTCTTGTAAAACTCTATTATTAGAATGTATCACTACTCCTCGCATCCGCATTACTACACGCGGTATTTATTTGCATGGTTGTTGGTATTAGGAGAAAACAACAGCAAAAATCTGTTCCATTTTTTAGCTCATAAAGTTAATTTGACAATAGACAACAACAATGCATTTGGGCAAAATAGGCAAAGTTGTGTACTTTTTAATGTTGCTCTAGTAAAGCGTTAAACGCAGTATCCTCCCTCGAGTATCAAATTGAGATAAAACTATTCCCCGACGGATTACCCTTATCCAGTCCCCAAACTGTTTGTTACGTAAATTCATAAACTCGATCGTTTTCTTCAGTTAGGAGGAAGGAATAGGATGAAATTTAATTGTGACAATTAACATAAAAGGATTGCAATGCTCACATTGGTAGTGACTGACAGGTAAATACATAAAACAGAGGAAATCCAAGTAGCGTTGCAGCATTAGCGATAAGTTATCGCCGATAACGCAGCGTTCTAGCATGAACGTATTGTAACGTTGCGCTTCTTCCGTTCTTTCGCAAGAAAGCAAGTTGTAAGCAAGCGTTGCAACAACGACAGTAAAGCAGGCAGTGCTGCCGTTTAGCAAGTCAAACCGAAAATACTTGTCCGGAGCTCCGCTCCAGGAGAAGGGGACAAATGGCTACGGTTTCCGTTAATGGGTGGCGCTTTCTCGAGTCTTGTACGAAATCTCCAGCTTTGTCCTTTGTTCACTCACAATGTTGAGTTGGATTGCAGTTTTGGGTACTGGCGGCGGCCAGTACCAACAATTAGAACCAGCTGACGTAATATTGCTTGGTTGACAATTTATTGTGGAAGTTGACAGTTTTTAAAAATTAAGCAGTGCTTAACAGTTACAACGACAATGAGTCAATGACAAGATAAACGTGTTGATGAATATGAATGAATATGAATGAATTTTATTTAAGTGTTATTCTGTTCAGTCAATAAGTCTGATTTTACAACCATAACACTCTGCAGTAGATCAACTCTCTCTTTCAACAATATCATTTTACATGTGTCACTAAATGTTTCTAGAATAGTTTTACATTCTACATCTTTTTCTATAATCTTATTAATCTGCTTACAATATTTATTCGGAATAAATTATTCCATAAATCAATAGAATTCCATTTTAATGATTTCTGGTACATAGTTGTTATACATTTTGGAAGTACAAGTCTACGAAATTTATCACCATCTTCCTTACTATATGTAAACCAGTCACAAAACAATTCATTTTTCATCTTTTTAAAAACAAACTTTAACATAGCAATAACTTGGCGTTCACCAATTGTTAGAAGATTAACATTGTTCAATAGGTAATTTATTCTTATCATTTTCAGTAAGATTAAAATTCCTCCGTGAGTCCAATGTCGGTGCAGTCGTCATTAAAAGTGTTCTTGATTCTTGATTGAAATTGATTCTGATTATATTCGCAGTAAATCCTTATGTCTTCTGTAACGATTTGAAATGTTATTTACAGTCAGTAATAGTGTAGTTAGCTTGCTAGCATAATATAACAATGTGAAACTAAAAAACGTGAAATGAAATGCAAGTATTTACATTACATTGAAAAAGCATTGTTGCAACAGATGATTTGACCACGGTGAACTGATGTTTCACGGAGGTGAATTTGTCGTGATTTTATTTATTTCAGTTCCCGTTCTATTTGGTGTATTCACTGTTACTAATCGAGTATTATGCCAAGTCAATTAAATGATTCCAATCATACTAAGGTATATTTTTGTGTTCTTTTTTTAGTTCATCAACACTAGTCAGATCCGCAAAATTGATTCATCACAGGAAACTCGGAGGACGCTCAAGCTCAGTTATCCATTTTGTGTCTTATCAACAGGACGTGGAGTAAGCAACAATGATAATGATTACATGTAAGGAAGCAATGCAGTCATATCACTTTTTACCTTATGGGATATATTATATATTTAGGTTATTTACCAAATTCAGTATTTTTTGAATTTTCGAAAAATGATTGCAGTTTTTAACTTGGTGTTCCCAACTCTTATTCAACTCAGTCAAGCAGGAAGGATGGATAGTCGAAATTTTTCAAATACGAATGAGCCACCTCTTCCAAAAACCAACGGTCGCACGTTCGTTCTCGTCCTGATGATCATTATTCTGGCGGTGATGGCCCTGGTTGTTATCCGGTGCATGTTTGAGTGCCAAAGACAAAGGAAGCATTTACAGCGAAACCGAACTGAAGTGTTGAAAAAGCAGAAATTTAAGGAGGAGCTAGAAACGGCTGTTAAAAATAGGAGGGAGAGGTTAGAGCGACAAAAAAGTGCCGAGGATGATCAACAGAGTGCTTCAAATCTCAAAAGTAATAATGGAAATTCGAACGTGGTCCATGGGGCTCTGGACGATATACTTGCTGTGTAGAAATATGAGTATACGTAAGAATAGATAATTTGGAAATGTAATGGAAACACAAATCTCTACTCAAAATGCACAAGTATGTACTCTACTACTTTTACTCAATAATTCATATAAATTAAAAATGTTAAAACTTAATTTGATTTCAGAAAATTGTGATTTGCTGAACGTAACACGTTCCTCAACCGTGCCAATTGAAGGCTCCCAGAAACGTTTTTGATACTCGTGTATTGCACTATTGGACAAAACTTACTGGCATTTTTGTTATTTCAACCACTGTGCGTATTATTAATTTATTAATTCTGTCGTCAATCGTATTTAAATAGGATATCTAGTTAGAAACAAGTTTTACATTTTTAAACTTAATTACCCATGAATATATACTTTACTCTAATTTTCAAGAATTTGTTGTTATAAAATACACGAATACACGCTGCATAAAAAATTGATTTTATTGTTCAAAGCATAAGTACCCATTTCATTATCCAAAATTCCAAAATATATACATACATATCATTGA
This sequence comes from Sinella curviseta, assembly GCA_004115045.4. Lineage (NCBI taxonomy): Eukaryota > Metazoa > Arthropoda > Collembola > Entomobryomorpha > Entomobryidae > Sinella > Sinella curviseta. The sequence continues at coordinate 55,446,899 of CM023200.3, read as the reverse complement.
TGACGTGATCCCGATGATGTCATCTAGGAAGTTTGTTCAGTTTATCTTGTTTTTTATTCACAAAAATATCGCAACGTCAGTTGGTGTTGTATCTACTTGCGTCAAACAAAATACATTTGTGACAAGCCATAAATTTAGATGCTGGTCGTATCCGCTCCGTAAATGTGTAATCAGTTAGCAAAACATAGGTTTGGGTACAAATTCAATATTATTCAATCATCATGTCATGTTGTATGTATGCGAATAAGGGGGATTATTTTGTAGCCTATGTTTAGCCAATAATATAAGTTTTTAAGTATTTAGTTTGTGTCAAATGGCAGTACTGATAACACTTACAACAAACATCAAACAGGTTTCCAGGTCTTGTATCCATACCTAGTGCAGTTATTATGTGTACTCCGTGTTCTGCTTTGCCACGCTGATAAGCCTTCTCATTCTTAGATATTGACTGGATCTTATCAGTTTATAGTGGATGCAGCAGAGTTGATTCTTATTCGTTGAATATTTTACATCAAATCTGGGATGAATTGAATTTACCATAACATAATTCTGTTTATGGATACAGATAAAAATAGAATAGATGACTGTTTGATTGCTGCATTTATTTGAATTAAATGAGTGATAAAGTCGCACAGTTAGTCAATCCGATTTCACTCGTCACGCCACAGTATTGTGAGTAAGGTGCAGGTACAATTATTTCTATGTGAAAGTAACAATTATAGCATACAGGAGCTAATTAGCACTTTTGAAATTGTACGTACAGCAAGAATCTCCCTTGTGGGGGATGACGATGTGATCAATGATGGCATTTCTACATATATTCATCTTCGTATGCCTAGGATTTGCGGTCTTGGTGCTATTTTTGTTATCTGCAAATTATATTGCGCACGGATGTTGTCCATCTACAGAAAGAAAGCGACGAGAGGATGCAGAGGTAGGAGTCGGATTAACGGACCCTGGGAATAACAATGACGAGCCTGAGACGCGCACAACAAATATATACACTCCGCTACCCCTGGCTACTGGAGCTTCTGCTCCCAATTTGAACGATATCAACTCGGTTTCTGTCAGCAGAATTCGAAGAAATACATCAGTACAATCCTTCGATACTCCCATTTCGCTGGAGGAAATGCGTGCCATTCAAGGTGCTCTGCTGAGGAATGGAGAGATACCGCCTGCAGCTGACGACACTACCAACTGCAACCTGCTTATTGGCGTCTATGCGAATGCCCAAGTGTTCTGTGGCTACTGTGTGAATGTGGTCGAGCACTGGGTTGAATTTTACAGGATTTACACCGAGCACCTCCCCGGACCTTTGGGAGAGAATTCGGATAACTCTGAGTTCGAACTGAGAAACTTTTTCTTTGCTTTAATGTTATGGAATGACAAGATCGGAGAAGCCAAAAAGTTTCACATTTACACTGGAAGCCGTGCAGCGAATCATGATAACAACAGACTATGGAGACGGGCGGCAAAGCTGCTGGAGCACTACGCGGGATGCGATAGAATTGTTGTGGGAAATGATTGCAGATTTCATGTGAGCCCTAACAAAGATGCGAAATCATTTGCAATGAAAATCATCCCGGCTGAAGACCTGTCAAGGGAAAATTTCGGTGACTTCCAAAAATTCATTTCGCAATACTATGACATCCCTGTGACAAATTTTTTTGGTACTCATAACATCCAGGTAAGCCAGGTGTGACCACTGAGCTAAATACTGGGTGTGACCATCTCTGACTTTAAATTGTTATCACAAGAAATTTTTCAACAAAAATTTAAATATATATTTGCTTCATTTTCTACTGTCTCTTAGATTCCAGATGAGATGGATCGTGCCAATCGAATCAATGACAATTATCAACTATACCTAGATAAAGTAAAGTAACAACTTACAATAAAGTACATGCTTTTGGCACAAATCATCATTTTGTAAAATTGTTGTATAAACCTTTATTGCTTAATATATTTTATTTCCAGGTCAGAGATGCCAGAAAGAAATGGTCGGATCCATGTTCGAAATGTTGTTACATTGATGACGAGTCTGCCTCAAACCTCAATATTCACCAAATATCTTCGTGACGATGAGGAATATGGAAAATGGACTGTTAAAAAAATTATGCCTATATAATAATAATATCGTGAAATAGGCTGCCGACAAAACTTACCCCAATAGTCTGATAACCATAATGAGTACGTTTACTGTAAAAGAGCGTATAAAAGAGTAGCTAGTAGTAGTAATGTAATAGAGTGTAATGAAAATATGTATATATGCATAAATATGAGCTTGTGTAAGGTAAATGTAAGCTACATTCAGTGTTAAGAGTTCTACTATTAAGCTTCAACCCTCATCGTGCCCAAAAGTATAGAGATAATTAAAATACAATCATGTCGACGGACAGATTTATCTTTAAACGATTATCGGCCTATGCATTTGACAGTTAGTTCCGTTCTCATTGCATATATAACATTATGTAAGTCATATTCATATAACTTTGTTGTATTCTGATTAAACTTTAAGTGATTCCTGTGATTCAACTGATATAGTGTTACATTATTAACATTACGTAGTCTCTAATTTTTTACGTCTTTAAAATATTAATACGTAGTTTTACGAGTGCATATTTGTAGTATTGTGGATTAATGATGCAGGCGGTAGAAGAGATTTAGAAAATTCAGAGGGGCAACGGAAGATTGATTGACACTAATGTGAAACTATCATGACCTGCTGGTAGCCGCAGTCTACAAAGTTCGTTGTGCCTTAAAACTATCATATTACCTAACACACTAATTTACAAAAGTATGTATGTATTTAAATGTACATTATTATATCGAGTTTTGATAGTAAAGTAGTATGCAGTACTGCTTGCGAATACGTAAGTGTATGCTGCAAAAAGAAGCGCGTTTCATCTTCCCGTGAGAAATAGTAGAATTTTTGCTTCAACATCACCCACACTAGTAATTATATGCACGTCAATGTCAACTTTACTGTGGTGGCATCGTACAATATTTGATAATCGTGCTTTCCCTCTTGTTTGGTACTGAGAGGATATTAAATGCTTATTTTTTGTTATATTTACTCTTTTTTCTACACTCCTTTTTGCTTCCACTAGCATCTTAAATGAACGACTAGCAGCCTGCCTCATACACACAACGAATGAAGACGCCCACAACTCCGCGCCAAATGTGTGTAACCCTAACTTCTTCTCTATAAAATAATAATAATATGATTCTGATCTCCCGTATCATTCTCATTTTTGCTCAACAGCAAGGAAATGACCTCGACGAGAAACCGGAGAAAAAACGGGCACATCTACATTTTATAGTGGGCAATACTAATATTATTATTCAGGGGAAAATTGTCCTGGAGCCTGGAACACATGTTCACTGTTCACCTGTTATTGTTATTGCAACACATTTTCCCCTTGGCCTGGCTTGGCTTGCCCGTTCCGCTGCTTTCCCTTCTGTTTCTGTTTTAATAGCAGCAATATACAACAAACCACCACCAACCAGTCAGCAAATAGGTTTCTTGTTGGACGGGAGACAGTAGGGAAAGCAGTTGTGAAAAAGTCATGACATGTCACGATGATGCCAGTCAAGCCAAGTCATGTGCTTACCATCTGCCGTACAAGGTTATTATATACTTTTAGCCCGTTTAACTACCTGTGTTTCCATACAAGAAAGTAGAACGTCATGCGATATTGTTCATGTAGAGGGGCAGTGACATAAGGCATTAGGCACTGGGCCACACACAGTCGTCGTATCACTATCCATCCAAAAAGCCTCCAAATTCATTTTACTTTCCCGTTCACCTTTCTCCGCCTTTCTAACTTTTCCAAAAATGTTTTTCATCATCGCCACCAGCCACCATGCACAGACCGCACATTAGAGCTACTCAATTTAAATCCGCATTTCTCCGTGAATTTCAGGATTACTCCTACAATAACTAATTCTACTGACAGCAGCGCTACCAACCAAACATTAACTTTTGTACGCACAGAGGCACACAAGCCAATGTATTGCAGGTATCTAGCACCAAAATGGGTACAACATCAAAAGGCGCACATATATGGGATAATATTCTATTTCTTATGCTATTTTTTAAATTGTGAAACACTGCATGAGATCTGATCTACTGCAACAGTACGTACTACAAAGGAGTCGACGAAAAGTATAAGCCATTTCCCTTTTTCTGGCTGCAGAGCTCATTACTTATGCAAATAGCAGAGTTTTACCGTCTTCACTGCAGATTTCCAGAGAACTTGTGCCCTACAACTGGAGGAATTCTTGTGAAACTCCAACCAAACTAAACACACACTCACGCACACACACACACACACACAAAATTCTTTTACTAACTTTTCTGACTCTAACTGTTATTTCCACTTTGTACGTGTATATAAATATCCTCCATTACATTACATACATGCTACATGTTATGAATTGAACACTTCCTGTATATAAAACGAAATTTTTCCTCCGACTTCTACTCGCAAGTCGGAGTTGAGTAAGAGAAAGCGTGTGTTGTAATGATATTCCTGTAATAATAATCCGACGAGGAAAAAGCTAACAAAATGACTTAAATGCATGTGTGTTATATTATACTTCATTTACTATTTAATATTTTCGCGTGTACTTAATTTTCCTCTTCTCAGCGTATATGAGAGAAAGAACAGCTTATGAAGCGAACTCGATGGCTTTCTCCTCTCCTACTTGGCGGACTACTTGTACGTTTATTTTATAACTACCCGTTATTTTTTACGTGGGACGAAGGATGAAAGCATTTTAATAATAATAATGGTTGGGTTACCTACTCCCATCGTCGTCGTCGCCAGTAGTCCGCGTAACAAAATAGAAAAAAGCTCTATTAAATAGTTCCTCTCTTCTGTGAAACGGACAAAAGATCCGGATTTTGTTATTTCTTCAGCTAAAAAGAGAGCTACATTATCATTATTATGCTGCATACTCCCACTACTTACATTTACATGACATGCATTATATTATTGCTGAGACAAGTAGGTAGTTTTAAAGCGGCACAGGACAAAGTTTTTAATGGTGAAAGGTACACTGGCTTTTTAATTGTATAATTTAGCAAACCTTTTCCTTCCTGCTGATTTCCTTGGAAGGACTTGAAAAGAAAGTTAAAGGACAAAAAGCTGGTCTGGTGGAGAAGGTGACTTGACTCCTCTCTGAATTCCCTAAATATTCGACATCATAACATTAATTAGGTATGTAGACATGTTCGTCATGCGATGGGATACTTTATGCGTTGGGTTATATGGAAGAAGGGGAAAGTGCAGCCTTGGGTGGAGTGAAAGGGAAAGGAAGAAAGAAACGGCACGCTGCAGTGTAATCGAGCACAGTCCATGTGTCGCATATCTACGCAGCACCAATAGCGCAGTTTTATGTTCTATTATTGCTTTTTATTTAAGTAGGTACGCAAGAATAATAATAATATGTTAACATAACATTAATGGCCATAGTAGTAGTATTTTTTAAACGAGACACGATAATTTCTAATGGAAGATCATGCAATTTTCCATTTCTTCGTCTCCATGAAATGCTGCAATCTCGCTGTAACGTTTCCAGAGTTAACATTGTGCATGGGGAATACAAAGGGGCTACTTGACATGCACACAAAAACGATCTCAATAATTGACCTCATTGAATACATTAAAAGAAAGTCATCTGCATATGTTCATTTGAGTATAGTTGAAAGGGAACAGAGGTATTTTTAGTAATATTTTTTGGTAGTTTAAAAGAAAAGTGAATGCTGCGGAGAAAGTTTTTTTTTACAACGTGACTTCTTTTTTTAAACTGTCAGCAGTCATGCTGTGCTAATGAAAGATTAACTCTTGTTTTTAATTACAAGTAGCAGCAGCTGTCTTTTCCAACGCTACAAGATGCGAAGCAAGAGTATTCAGAAGAAACTGGCACTACGGTACAGTTTACTAAAACTGTTCACGTGTTCAAATAAACTATATGGTAATTATTAATGGTCATGGCCGATAGGCACATACAATCGTACATCTTAGCTGCACTAACTTTGACTTCAAAGGAGTTTAGGATTTCCATTAGTTTTTTCTCTGATTTGATTGCGACCTGTTTGGGAAACTAGTTCTCTATCGAAACTCAGTGTTCAAGGTCTGCCGTCTAGCAAATTCCCACCTCCCCTCACTTTTCTGCAGAAATCCTAGATTTGTGTGGTTCTGACATAACCTGTAATTATTAATTATTACCTTATATACCCAAAGCACTCTTTCATTTCCCTGTGCTTCTGGCTTTCTTCCTATTAATTAGGAAAATCTTCAACGACTTTCACCCATAATAATTCTCCGAACGTCGTTAGGATATATTTTTTTAAATCGAAATTTACAACTCCAGACTTCCCCATTTATCATCGATAGCCAACTTTATGGAACATACATTTCCTACCTTTTGGTATTTATAATTAAATAATTAGCTTATCAAAACTTCACACATTTGTCTGCCCTCATTATGCATAATCTATGCTACGACGAGGAACACAACTATTTGCTCAATCAAAGTGTTTGCCAATACATAATTTACTTCCACTTTCATGCATATTTCATGGGAATAGACTAGAAGAACATGGAACATACATGTATCTACGTGACGTGCGTAAGTTTGTAAGCACATTCAGTTAATCTTGTTAAAAATTCACAAAAGCAAAATATACACGGAACCCCTTTCTTCCTCTCCTCAGCATATACTGTCGTACGACGATATTTAAGTACATTCGTATTCAATACCCGTATGCGTGTAATAATAAGAACATCCACCCACGCACACAATACGAATTACTTTCTTATTCCTTCGCTCCCTTTTACTCCAACTATTGTTATACGATTATTAGGTATTTTCCCACCACCACCACCACCCCATATAATAAAATACACACTTTCTTAACGACTACACTTACAGCGCAGACATAATGATATTCAGCCAGTCATTGCCTAACTTGTCGTTGTGTGTACCAAGTTACAACTACAGAGAAAAAAAATGAGGTAAATATTTCGGAATACTTTTTGCGTAAGACAGAAAAAGGGAAAGTGCCGAGAGAAGAAGAGGAAAGCAATTTGACGGTAGAGGAGAAGCCAATTCCATGCATATTTCAAAAAGGAAATGGACTATTTCAAAATGGTTTTTCTTCTGGATTCCTTCTCCCTCTGCTCACGCACAGTGAGATTTCTGGGCTACGCACCAGTCCTACAGCAGCTACTCAACGCAGTCATTGTTGTATAATAACAGTAGTGCGTACTGGTATTTTTCTTGAGGAGACAGGGAACAAGAAAATAAAAAGAATTATATGCAATGAGGGTTCCAAACCAAATATATCTGTACGTTTCCCTCCTCACAAAAAAACATGTACCTTGCACACATTATTTCCAATCTAAATGTGAGAAAAAGCCAATGATGCCAACACAAAAAAGTGGCTGGATGGTGTGGGAGCTAAAAGTTGGAAAAATATAAGAATTTCTAGCTTTGCCACACTCGGGATTCCTTCATGGATGCGCAAAAGTCAACTGCCAACAGAAAAAAGTAAAATAATAATAATATTACTTGTCTGAACTCTGCTGCTGAAGAAAAGAAGAAAAAACGCAGCACTTTGCTTTTAGGAGAGGGAAGAAATAAAAATGTGTATGTACACACCCGCAATAGAAAGGAATTTTCAGAAGGAGCAAGTACAAGAGAGGATATGCGAAGATGATTCTTGAATTGTTGAAGATGGAGAAATAATGCAAGAAAATGTCTTTGTGAGGAAAAGTATAATGGTCCAATGGGAAGATAAAATAGAGATGCGTGTGAATGTGAGCAAGAAAAAATAATGTATAATGTATAGTTATTATTATTATGTATACATACTCGCATAATATAAGCGTACAAGTATA
>CM023200.3:55338082-55438889 GCA_004115045.4 Sinella curviseta | reverse complement strand
ATCTACAAAAGATTATGGAATATGCGCATAAACGATATTGCGGATTTTATGTTGCATTTGACCACGCAAAATGCGCATATTATGACATCCAAATATGCGTATATTCGATGTGTCTAAAATGCGCAACTAATGCGCATATTTCATCGGAAAGGTTTGCAATATTTAATATTATAACCGCGTGTCTTCCAGAGAGGCGGCCACTGACAAAATAATGCTTACTTAACTATGATAAAAGCGTATAGATTAACTAAAAATAATCATAAACGCATTATCATAATCTTCCGTTGCTGCTACGCATGTATCATCGCAGATGACATGACACTACTACCTTACAGTAGTACGTAGGTAAGAAGGTGTTTTCTTTTGGTATAAAGCATACCGACTTTAGTCTTTGTTAGCATATGGTGTGTAAATACATACATACAATTAGTACTAAAGTGGTTCAGTATCTATTTTATATAAAATACTAACTGTGCATGCATGAAAATACTCCATATTGTTGATTATCATAATTGTTTTACTTCAAATAGTTTTTTTAGTGAGGGTTTGTATCGATCACGAAACCATACATGTCGTTTGCTGACTGATGACATGTATTCATATAAAATGCATCGAAACTGCAAAGCAAATATGCGTCGATTGCTGCATTGCAATTATGCATTGAAACTGCGCCGAATCTACGTTACAGTGGTCTGGTGTAACACCTTAAATTCCGATGCACAGAATATGCGCATAAGCAAAGTTTGAAGTTTTCGAGTTTCATGGAATATGCGCATAAACCGCAGACAATGCATATTTTTCTTTTTTCAACGTATTTTATGCGCATATTCCATAATATTTTGTAGATTGGGTAGTGTATCCTGAGGACTAGTATAGGATAAGAAGGATGAATGAGTAAAAGGAAGAGGGTGTGTGATAGTAAACGGGAGAGATCGCTTCTCTACCCAAAATAATGTTCATCTACATTATTATGTGTATTTATGAATGTTTTCCTCCGGTGTCACCGAATGTTCAAGGAAACGAAAAAAGGAGCAGGGAAAATAAACCTGCGAGTAAAAATGTCTACTGCTGTGAAAGAAGGAAAAGACGAAGAAAATGAATGTTTGCCTGTGTGCCTTTTATAAGGAAATAGGAAGGAAGGAAGGAATTGGTGGTTCTTCAGAGAACAATTCCACATTACAAATGTCACCACAGGGCGCAGACTAAATTTGGAAGGAAAACATACATTGTTGACTGCGTAAAAATTGTATAAGGTAGTGTTGCTGCTGCTGTAATAACCCAGTCCGTGTGAGACAAGTCAAGTACGTAACTTTCGAGTAGAGACAATTTTACAACGTAATATAAAACTCCATTATACAGTCGTAGTCAACATGTGCGTGTGTCTGTGTGTTCCGTATTATGGAAATGCGTTGCATGTCTGGTGTTTGCTGCACTTGCACTTGACTCGTTCTCTCTCTCTCTCTCTCTCTCTCTCTTTGAAAGTCCAAGTTCCAATTTCTAGGGGAGTGTTATCGAAAAAATGTCCTGGTGTTGCGGTGCAGTGTTGGGAAAAGTCTACCAGTACCAGTGAAAGTGGAAGAAAAAAACAGGCTTTTTATAGAACTTTCATAGTTGAAAACTTATCTCAGTTTTTTGATAATATGGCATGTAAATACTTTCCATTTTCCTTTTTATGTATGAGCATATACATATATCTGCATGCAACAGTTCGTGCGCGTGTAATGCATGCAGGTGCTACCATTTTTCAGGACGGGAGAAGGAAAAAAATGCATGAAATAAAGTTGCTTGTTAGGATTCCTATTTTTATGCACAGTTGAATAATGTTTCATTCCACGACGTGTTTCATGACAAAGCCATATTTCTTTCGAGGGAAAACCCAAGCAAGCAATCATACAAGCTTGCGAAGTCTGAACAAAAAACTACGCATTACAAATATATTTCATATCAAAATATACTAGAATAAGTGCGGTTGCCGGTTAGCGTCAATGAGGAAAGTTGCCATTGCGGTACCTATGAATAATAACTACATTTTTGGGTACGATTATACTTGCAGGAGCGAGTGTCTTCCGAAACTTTATACTGGTTCACGTGACGCCAAATTTCACGCGTCTACATTGTTTTCTCTTACTGGTCGACAAAGTATTCAGATCTCCTCTCTATAGAAATCGCGAGAGTTTTGATGACGTCCTCCCTGCAGTAATAAATACTTTTCCCGACTCTCAACTCATTGTTGCTAAAGCGAAGACATTGTTGAGCTGCGGGCGAACGCACTGTTATTCCTTTGGGGTGGGTGCCCGTTTGTGGAAACAAACTGTTGGGTGTCATCCCCTAACAACGTTTCCAAAATCAAGGCTGCATTATTCCCAAATTTGCCATGGACATATGGGATACAAATCTGACAACGTGTTGTGTAGATGGCCCCATCAAAACTCTCGCGATTCCTGTAGCGAGGTGTTCTGAATATTTTATCGACCAGTACAGAGTAGAAGGTAATGTCTATAACGGTATTGGTCATCTGTATTTAACCACTATGAGTGGATATTTCCAATACCTTGCCTTGTACTGATGATGGAAATAAACAAACATCAGCAAAGTTTTTAACGTGGAATATTTCTAAGTTACACAATGGCGTTGCGTGGTGAAAATTTTACTGATGACTTGCAGTGGTGGTGGCGCTATATACACATTTTAAAAACTCTGGAGGTGGTAGTGAAAATCCAAAATCATTACCCCGGAGGTGGAAATTAATTCCAAATTCGAAATTTCTTTTTAAACGTCTCATTACATTCATTATTTGTTTCTGTACATTTATCATCTTTTTTATTGCAAAATATTATATCAAGAAAATCCAAAAAGTTACTCTGATTGCTATTTCATATTGCTATGATGGTATTACAGCTTTAAAATATGTTACATTACATATAATATTTAAAAATAGGAGACAACACCAACATCCCCTTTTAGAACTAACAATAATCAATTATAGATAGTCTGTAGTTAATATAAATTTACACCAATCACAGGTAGCAGTGTTACATAGCATAGTTAAGCTTCTCATGATGAATTTTAAAACAGCTTGCTGCACAAAGACCTACATTACATTCTAAGCACATATAACGTGTTTGCTTACGCTTCTTGAATTTAAGTCGGCATACTACGCAGTCTTTAGTTGGTGCTTTGTTCTTTTCGGTTGGCGGAACAAACGCTGGAAAATGTCTCTCCACAAGGCGACGGCAGGATTGTAAGGAGGCTTGAGATGTTTTACGGCCGCGCTTGGTGCAGTGCTCTCCATATTTCTCCAAAATTTGTTTTACGATGTTTTCTTTAAAATCTTTGATGGGGATCTTGCTGTGTTGACGGGAAAACATTATACAGGCGTTGTAAATTAGTACGTCGATAATATGGAAAAATATCTTTTTGTACCATTTCATGGACTTTCGTAGCATGTCATAATTTCCAATTATTTGATCAGCCTTATCAATAGAACGCGCATTCTTGGTGTAGATAAGCGAGGTCTCGGGTTTTATTTTTTCTTTGCCATGTTTCTGTTGTGTTACAACAACATGCGGGTGTCCCGTTGAAATCATTCGTACTTCACGACGGTCCTTCCATCTCTCGACGAGAATTCCATTGCACGAGTAGCTGTGAATTTTATTCGGCTGAATCTTGTCGGCCATTGGCGGATTAAACTTAAGTCGTTTCCTAAGTGTTCCACACATGTTTGTGCCTTTGCTGAGAAGCTGCCTCGCGATACGGACGTTGTTAAAATAATTATCCATGTACAGACATCGTCCGGCATTTAGATATCGCTCAGCAAGTTCTAAAGCTACTGCTCCGCCAAAGCCGTAATCTTGTGATGAAAATTTAAACTTGTGACCAGCTCCATGATAGATGAGAAACCTGATGATGTAACCAGTAGTCGAGTCGGCAAGTTCAAATATTTTAATTCCCCATTTAGCTGCTTTTGATGGGATGTACTGCTTAAAGTACAACCTTCCCTTATACAGCACGAGCGATTCATCAACACATAGATTTTTTCCCGGTGTTAAATGTAGCTCCGTTCGTTCAGAAATTAGGGATAACAATTCCGAGATTTTGAAAAGTCGATTTCCTGCATCCTGATTTTCGTTGTCGCAAAAGTGCAAATACCGGAGAACTTCTTTATACCGGTCAACAGTCATAATCCGGGGAACAATGAATGACTTGTAGAATTGGTTTTCGGTCCAATAGTCAACTTGTCGCGGTTTCTTATCCAATCCCATACATATTCGAACAGCAATTAATCTCAAAATATCTTCTCTGGAAACCGGTTTAAAAGCAAACATACGACGACTGCATTTTCTTGGAATCCGAGTCATGCGCTCTTGGTACATGTTTGTGTGATTTACGATGAAGTCTATAATTTCAGGGGTCAAGAACTCTAGGAAGAAATTGAGCTCTCTGTGTTCAGTATGGTCGTAAGTTATAAACTCCGGCCCGTTAGAGTCAAAATTTAGTGGACCTTCACTTGCGAGCTGAGTACCTGCAGTCCAATTCCAAGCAACTTGGAAAGTACAAAATGGAGAGTTATGAATGAATCGAAATGAACATTTTGGGAGGTGTAATAAAATGTCGAACTCTAAACTTACTGTCGCTTGGCTCAGTTACAGTTTCATCCTCTTCGTTGTCCCCCTGCGATGGGCTTTGCGCTGCAGGTTGACCTATAATCCGATCGTCTGACAATTCATTCAGCACGATGCTCACTTGGCTTAGATGGTTAATTATTTCCTCCGACAGCTCCTCATCAGGTTCAGATTCCGTCTCTGGAACGATCTCATTGTCTGAATCAGAAGAGTAAGAGTCATCAGATTCCGGAGTATCTATAATTTCATCTTGAGTTTCATTTGAGACGGGAGCTGCAGCTACTGCGATTTTCAATAAATAATTAATGACAGATTGTTGTGACGAATTTATAGAATATCATTTTATTACATTTAATGATGACATTTGACGATATAATTTAATGTATATTTTAATTGTTGTACCTTGCTCTGCGTGATGTTGGTCATCCATTGATTCCTCGTTTTCGAGATCCATTTTTACTTAACTTCAATTAATCAATCTTAACTAATCTTCTTAACTGTACACCTTAACTATAAGTTAAAATGGATGACGCTTCAAAACGGGACGGTACAGAACCAGTTTATCTCATTTATGCGGCTAATACTAATAGTTAACTATTAATTAACTCATTTACTAGTTAACTAGTAAATGAGAATAATGGATAAAGATTACTTGGTTAATCAGTTCATTCAGTCACAGCTGAGATATTTCCAGTTTTATTTTGATACTGAATTCGTTACGGCCAGCTCATGAGACATGACAAAATGTAAACAAAAGGCAATATGTGTATGGTACTTTATTTCTGCAGTTTTGTAATGTCGCGCATTCATCTTCTACATAAATTAATTTTGCTGATAAATCAGTATTTCCACTAGCATCAATTTTTTTAAGCGTGAGTAAATCAGTATTTCCATTGCTACATAATTTTTTAAATTGTGACTTATTCAGTATCACCACCAGCTCTGTAAAGCTAATCGTGCTTCTTTATCAGTATTTCCATCACCACGCGAGAGCCGAGTTTGCTGATATATGAGTATTTCCACTTTGAAAATATTAAGATTTTTGCTGATATATCAGCATTTACACATTGTCCATATAGTTACTACAGTGAATTAATCAGTAATTCAATGTTTAAGGGTTAAACGTGCTACATGAATTTCAAGTTGCCAAGGTTGGTGTAGTATAGGCACACGCAGTGTAGAAAGGAAGGAAGGAAGGTTATCACCAATAAACAATTAAATTGGTTTTGTCAAATCAAATAGCACTTAGATAAGCTTTGGTTCAAGAGAATTTGTCTAACCCAGAAAGCAAAATTAGCTTAGCAAAGTCCCTCTAGCATTATTTTTAAGGTGGTATTTATTACTGCATGATTAATTGTACTTGCTCTTGACACTACAAGTTTCTGGAAGTAAGATGGGCGAGCTTCTACATTCCGAGGAGTTCAGGAGGGTGCTAGAATGTCCGGTGTGTCTGGAAATACCTCTTCCTCCCGTCCATTTATGTAAAAAAGGTCATATTGTTTGTAATGCATGTCGAGCTCAAACGAGACAATGTCCGCTTTGTAGAGATGACTACTCCGAAGTACGTAATTTCGTGGCTGAAAGTATCATAGAACGGTGCACTATGCAGTGCAAACACGCGGACCAGGGTTGTCCTTTGACTTTACGTGGAGCGGAAATGGTCGAACATTTGAAGATTTGCGATTATCGGTGGGTTTCTAGCGAAAACATTTAGATTAATGCAATTGCAGCAATTATATTTACATAAACAAACAAGGAGTCCTAATCCAATCATCGTTCAATTCTTTATTTGTGAGGCCTGTCAAATGCTTGGCCTGTGTTCAAAACTTGGTAAATTACAACGAGTATGAAGATCATTTACTCAAATTTCACCGGATCGGCCTATACGCAGGGACTTATAAAGACGGCGTGTACACTTACAGCATTCAGATGAAAACTGATCAACAACTTCCACCAATGTTTGAAAAACAGATTTTTCTAAAGACCTTTAACAACGTATCATTTCTGTTGCACTTCTACAAAAGAGAGATGACTATTGGGGCTTGGGTGAGTTTGCTGGCTCCCAGAAGTGAATGTACTAAGTACAATGTTTACCTCGAGTGCTGCCAGTCGAAGAATGATGTGAGTGTAGAACTGTCTATTAGTGTTGTGATTTTTAGATACACTTTCCATTATTTATTTGTTGTAAAATTTTTGTATACATTACATTTATCATCCAGAGTATCATTCACACTTGGGAAGGTCCTGTTAACCACTTTAGAGCAGATCCCATTCAGGACATACATCAGTATGGAAAGGGAATTATTTTGGCATTGACATTACCTTTCGATTGGCATTATTACATTGAGATCTCTCCAGTAAATCTGGTACTTTTCATGCTTCCATATGCGATTATTAAATTATTCATTATGTCAACGAGAGCGTGAAAATGTTCTCAAGATTCTGAATAAAAGAATGGAGGGTAAATCTACTTCTGAATATCCTCAGATTTTGGAACAGTCCAGCAAAACGACGACTTCATCTTCAACCCCGGCATTTATTGTGGTTCCAGGTGTTACGTTCCAAGCATCCCAACCATCCAAGTCATTAGTGGCACCTGATTTCTCAAAGAAATGACACTAAATATGTTGACTTCATTAGTGACGTTGTGGATGTGGCACTGCATCTATCCAATCCCCTCTCTCTCGAAGTTTTTAAACCATTTATAAACAAGAATTTTCTATAATTGAATATGAATATGCAACTGAATGTCACACTGATTTGTTAAATTTATTTTTACAATAAAATTGATTGAACTCCAATACGAATCTTTGTCCCACAACATTTCGTCCTTATCGTTTTATCAACATGCTTGAAGCTATGAAAAGATATATTTTGGCTGAATAAGACCTAACATGCCATAATCATTGCAGTAATAGTTATATCGCCACTTTTATAATGGGGAAATGGAGCCTATGTAAATTCCGTAGGTCATCATTATAATTTGTGAGGTCAACTATTATGCCCTGGTATTTAGATTTACTGTAGGCAGCAATAATGTGACATAATCTGAAAGAAAAGAAAGTCGTTGGCATGAATTACAACTTCACTGCATCTGTATATTTATTACGTGTAAGTATAGGCTACAAAATCACAGGCATCACCACATTTTAGTATCTCTGTACTTCACTTTCTCTTTTTTGTTGTTTATATGAACACAATTATAAGTAAGCGCAGAGACGAAGTAGAACAATAAAAACTGTACTGGTAAACTAACCATTTCTTTCACCAGCAGCATGTAATGATGATGAAAGTGAGTGAAGCAAAACACCAAGCACCCGTCGTCTGATTTCACTACTTATATTCATTATTCTTTTTTGTTTCAGTGAGGACACCATATACTTCCCCTTATGATCATTCATGATGGTGCGCGTTGTTGTTATTACTGCTGCTGTAAATTTCATGAATAAAATATTTGGCTCATGAGCTCTATTATTTATACATTCATGAGTTTGGTGCCTACTTCTTTCAGATTGTCTGTTGTATACTGGAAGGGGTAATGTGCGGGTATTCTATTTTCTTCGGCCCTTCCCCTCTTTTTAAAAGTGTTTCACAAGCAAGAGTAAACAAAAGAAGCCATCAATGTACACACATACAGCAAGTTGGAAGTAAAGAAGGGAATAGTTTACATACAACATGCAACAGAAAAAGTACATATTTGTACAGCTATTTGTATTTGTACTATGAAACGTAACGCCAAAATTTTAGTATGCACATTCTCAATAATATTATCAACGTAATCAAGGAGCTTATATAAGAAGTTTGTTTGATCATCAACACCGAGAAAGGAAAACATCCGCCGCCAGCGCCGTTTTCTTCTTCTTCTACCAGCGCACCCATATCCTATTTCATGTTGCGGTATTTATTACATGAACACAGACCAGATAAGGTAATAAGAGGAAAGTTTGAACAACAAGCCAACCCCTTTCTACTTTCCCTTCCCCCATTTGCCTGAGCCTTCTTTATAAACACAAATACGTATTATACGGCAGATTTGTGCATCTTTTTTCACAATAGTAATGACACGAAACATATTATGAGAGTGGCACGTCTAACGTCTACCACGTACTTCTAACCAGCAAAAGCTTCGAGTGGCAATGATGACTTTTTGGATGCATTTATGTACACAACAAAGACGTAGCGTGCATGGCAAGGAGATAATATGCAGAGATTGAGATGCTCTTCTGAAAATATGCAAAATGCAAATAGAATGAAGGGGAGAAATAAAGATGTGAAGAATATTAGATAATTTTTCCAGGAACGTCTGTTGCTACTACTCCAAGCATTCCCATATATACAGGGAATGTAATGGAGAGAGGAGTAGAGATTCAGAAAAAGACATGAACAGTATTAAATGGCACATCATCAGCAGAAAGTGGCCATTGTAAAATGTAAAATACGTGATGAGATCGTCCAGAGTAACCTAAATATTATGTCACCATGTCGTCTTGTCCTTTGTGCATAATGTTACGTCTTCCAGTATTGCACCAAAACACCACAGAGCACGGCCAATATTGAACCACCAGCTAAACATTCTACTTCCTCCTCCCCTCATTTTGCATTTATTTTTTATAGTTGCATGTATTGTGAAATATATAGAGTTGGTAGCAGGCCAAATAGTTTCAAGTTTGGAATATGCAGATATAGCACAAAATCGGAAGACGTTAGACTTTTTACAAGAAAATTATGAATGGACGGTGTCATTTTAATCGAACATAAACGAGTAACTGCAACTACAAACTCTGCAATTTATTTCTTTGTGTGACGTACATGGAAGGGAAAACAGGGCACAAGAAACAGCGTTCATTTGGGTTCGTTAATGCTATGCTTTCTCCGGCTGGCTGGGCCATATCTGCATATCTAGTGTAGGTATCTATTATATTACATCTGGTTTATTTCTGGTAAACTTTACATGAACAGAAGAGCATACGACGTACAATTGAGCGACGAGAGTTGGTTAAGGCTACTTAATACTTGTACGAATCACAATGTGCACACTACCCATAAATACCCATTTCATTAGAGATGTAAAACTATAGGACATAGTATGGATGGAAGTGAGACAAGCAAGTTTTACTTTGAAACAAACTGAAAACATATTTACCTTTTTAAAGATGATGTACATATGCTCCTAGACAATAGATATCTATTCGAGCATCTGCTGTCGTTGTAAAAAGGGAAGCTTTTATAATTTAAAGTAACCGACAGCCCTCGTAGCCAACTGAACAGTTCAACGCGAAGAAAGAGTACTAATGCTAGTCTTATGTGCTAGTACTTTTACGTGTGGCCCCTCTCAAATTCCTCACTATTTTCTTAATAAAACGCTCCCTGTTTAACAATATTTTCACACACTGAACAATCCTATGAATTTACTGGTGTTGCCAGAATTTTAAAAAGGAAGTGGTGGTGACGACCAAGGGCTAAACAGCGTACGAAAATTCTGAAAAGCACTTGACTTAACATCAAACCATAAAAGTGTTTATATGCAAAAAAAGCAACACGAGTATGGCCAACAGATACAGAAAATGCCATTTCGCCACGTTACAGTGAAGTCCAGCTCCACGTACATTGCAAGCCCAACAGTTTGAACTTTTTCCTAAAATGCTATATAATGTTTGCATTCTATCTATATGTGTGTATGTACTTAGGTATACGCTACTTAATCCTCTAAAAAAAATTTTGTTGCCTTTCTTGTACAACTCAAGCAACTCTTTTAACGCTCAACAAGAAAAAGTCAAGTGCTTTCCTCACACTTTGTCTTGTCCACAGCTGCCATTTTTTAAAGCTTGCCATACCATTTCCATACAGAGGCCGTTAACAAAAAGTCTCTTGCTCCCGTACTCAAAATCTCTATATCCTGTTACATAACAAAATACGCAATAGTAAACGTGTATATAAATGAACTGCATATGAATGGACCTTCAGTTGTACAAAGCGGACGTGCAAAATCTTCCGGGATTTTAATGCGGACTGGGGAAAGTGCTTGCAACAACAACATTCTAGAATAGTACAACACAGCCATTAATACATATTTTGCCTTTCGTTTTCTTTCTTTCAGTCATCTCCGCTGAACTTTCGCCATAATATGTGAATCAATGCAATGTATGTGCACTGCCACAGATAAACTATCTAGGGATTCGTCTGCTTTTAAAAATATAAACAACACAGATCAAAGGAAACAGCAGAAAATATGTTTTAACGTTTTACGACTTGACTGTTATTTTTACTGGAGTCATCTTCAAGTCAGCGTCGTCACTATCATCGTGTCGTCGTGAAGATGTTCACGTTGTAAAAAGTTTATAAGAGCGCGTTAGGGCAATTTTAGGCAAAAAAGGAAAGATATGGCTTTAGTGGTGGTGAGGAGAGGACCAGAGACAAGCAAATATTTTAAGAAGATAGGCTCCACAGCCTCCACCGCACACTACTAAAAAGAGCATGATTACCATGTATTTGGCTGGTGGTGATGATGTTTCCTCTCTTCTGTTTTGCGGCTAAAAAATTAAGCCTTTTGAAACTACACTAGCCACACATACTCTGCGCAACATTTTCCATTGACATTATGTTTTCGCCAGAAACCAGAGAATTTTGTAGGGACTAGATATGTGGAGAACATCTTCATCGTTTTATTTTATATATTTTTTTGTATACCCAGAAAATGCATTCTGCTATTATCCCAGTTTTGAGCACGAGGAGAAAAGGCAACAAAAAAGGATTAAGGTTTTAGGTGATGCACACAGCAAAGAGATCATTCTGATGATAAGAATAACAACAACAAGACTATTACTTGTGAATACCAACATTCTAAAGTTTTCGTCGGTTTTATTCCGTCTCTCTTCTGCTTTGCTTTAGTGATAAAGACAGACAAAGTGAGAGCAAGCAAATCAGTTGTTGAAATGGATATAGTGGTGGCGGCGTATGTGTAAGTATTTTGGTAATCGGCCCATTTTGCACAAGATTTTCATTGTAAACTGGGTACACTTAGCCATGATGATGATGTGATGGCCAAGTCTTTACATTTTTTATAGATACGTTCCTCTCTCCTTTCCACCTCTTCTTCCTCTCAATCTCCCTTATTTTTAGCATTTTGCTCACTAGTCTTGTGGTGGTACACAGGGCCAAACGGTAGGCAGAAGTTTGCTGTTGTTTTCGTGATGCGATCAAACTTCTTCTGTAATAAAAGGGCTTTTGGTTGTTCTGCTTTACATTCTTTAAGAAAAGGAGAAAGGATCCATGAGAGAGAGAAGAGCTAGAGATGCTCTTTCCAGCTACTATAACTACTGGCTTTTTGTGGATAAAAAGCATACGTCGTCGTGTGGTATGTAAAGTAGAGAATGTAATATGCAAATTAGGTAATGTCTATAGTAAGACAGCAATGTACTTTGTAGTGTTTTTTGCACAGAAGAAAGATCAAAATGCAGCACGCCATAATAATAACCAGTCATGTAGCTTGTTTAAGTTCTCTTGTTTGTGCTGTTATGCCCCTGCTGCTATTTCCCTTATTTTTTCGCTTTCTCTCTCCGTGTTCCCTGTCTGACTTGTTAAGGATGGGATCTCAAAGAAAATTTAAGTGCTCCTTTGTCAGATGCTCAGATTTCCATGAATTCGACATTAAAAGGAAAATGGTTTTCTGAAGGAACGGAAAAAGATGTGGGCTGTTGCGTGTTGGTGGTGGAAATATGGAAATAGATATGCATTAGGTAAGCATCGTCGTATTTATCGTATACTCTTCTCTTCTGAAAGTAATGGCGAATGGCAATAGGGCAGAGATGAGGTACAATTCTTTTGAAAATCTACTTGGTTTGCGTGGTGAACAATGAGTGTTTGTATGAGTGTGTGCGTTGCTTTGCATATTTATTGGCAAATGTAAATACTACGCTCGTGTGAGATGTAGTGCGATTGTTATGCATTGCATGTCAAATTTTAAATCGCTATACTTGGAACCATTTGTGAGCATTTTGTTATTGCAAGTGAAAGGTAAGGTTGAAGGGCAAGGATACAGAAAAATATAGAGAATGAGCACTTTGTTTGCTCTGGAAAATGATAATCGAATGCCAAATTAGCCTGATATTTCTGACTATTTACAGCTCTTGCAGAGATGCCGATGGAGGAACTGACGCAATGCTACTAGAATATGGCATTTATTTGAAATGAAAATTGTGGTAGTGGCCGGCTTACGTCACTACCGTTGCTTGATCCGATGATATGCTACAGGGCAGGGAAGAAAGTGAGCTGAAGGCTATAGCCGATCGACCTCGATTTTTAACATTCAAAGTTGTTCATCACCTTCTCCGTTTACTAGCAGTCTTATCGCTTTCATCGATCTCTGATATCACTTTTGATTAGGCAAACCTCCTTTGCTCCATTTTCAAAGAATACGGGAACGGAAGAGGAAAAGGAGAAACCCTGCCACTTTTAGTTTGTACACAATGCAACCACACACATGTTTTCGGTTTACAAAGGAAGCAAAATGTATTTCTGCGATCTCTGCCCACTGATAGGTTGGGCTATAAACGATTTCAGAAGTCATCACTTGGATTTCCTCCCCCCAAGGATTTCCTACACCTTCTCATAAAAGCACATATAGGTACATGTATATAAATACACAAGATCAAATGTAAACGCTATACAAGCGCAGCTATTTACTGCGACGCCAATAGTTCTTCTAAGGAAATGCACAAAAGCAGTATACCGATTGCGTCTGTTAAATTCGTTGTGAGATTTTTTGCATTCATCAAACACTGGTCATGATGTGATTGTAAATGGTCATTATCCGTACGGAAGTAAAATGGGAATCCTCTTTCTTTATATATTTGAATTTACGCAAGGTACATTTTTGATTCCCTTGTCCATTCTATTCCTAATATATAATCTTCCTAATAGTACACGTATCAAAATAAATGGACTATGTGCATATGATGTGATGATGTAGCCGGTAGAAAATAATGCATTTTATATTCATGTCATGTCTGTCGCCTCGCTTCCAGTCAGGAAGACTGACTGCGAGTGGTTAGTGATGGAGGAAGAGATCACAGTAGAGACTTTACGGGGAGACGAGGGAGATTGGGGGAGCAGAAAAGAAGAAATAAATAGGATCCAACAAGAGTATTATCATCATCGGATATCACATCAGCATAACATTATGCGGATATCGTAGAAAAAAGAAAAACAAAACATGAGCAGCCATGAATGAGTGAACAAGGTATACAAACATGCTACAGTTAGCTAAACAGGGATAACATTAGCTTTCCTCTCATCCTTGCCTTTCTGCAAAGTAATTCGAAAAAGAGAAAAATGTATCCGAACGATCCGTTTCATGTTCCTGAAGAAAAAACATTTGACTGATTATAAGTTATGGTAGACATCATGCAAGCACAACGAAAGCGTAGCTATTCTCGATTGACTGGGATTATAGCGGCAGAGAAGCAATTGTAAATGGAGAACTCAAAAATGATAGATATTTTACAAGCCTTCCAAGCAGGGCGTTTGAATGGAGAGCATCAGATGTGCATGTCCAATACATTCCACTGCATTGTTGTTGTTTGTTGGAGCGAGTGAATAAGAAGGATATAATATGTACATAGTTGTCGCATTGATTGTTTCCGCTCAATGGTTTGCTTCGTTGCATAGTGCATTTTAAAATAAACATTATACAATACAAGTAATTCTAGTAGAAATTTTCTACAGCTTCTTGCCGGTTGTTTACTGGTTTGAATTTACTTGTTATACAATTTTGTTAGTTTCAGATCAATTATCTTTGGCAAGTACTGATGTAACTATTCTATTAAAATCTTTGCCAATACAGGTGCTCCAGTACTTTTCCTTTTATTTTGGTACAATTATTGTTACGCTATCATTTCGAGGATATCCATAATTGTCCATAGATAATGCGAGTTTAAAACAATGGTACATCATTTTAGATGTACGTTGCTGTAACCAGTAATGCCACCGAATACAGACAATTTGGTTTTCCTACTGCTGATTTAATGCTACCCACAAAGAACTACAACTGTACTGCAAGTAACGAATCATAAGTCAAACTCAATTAAAGGAGTAGTTCTAGTTAGGCCAACGACAAGAAATGTAAATAAAGATAGTGCTATACATACCTATACCAATTCAAATGTCTACAATAAAGCATGTTTATGGTAGAGCAAAATATGTTTAACTATAAATATGATATTTCAGAGTCGGGAAATTGGGAAGGTACATAACGATATAAATGTTTTTACACCGCTAATGTTCTTGTCTTGAAGTCCTACTAAAGACTGATACATTCGTTTTCTGAATACTTTTGCGGTCAAAGATCGGGTAATAATAAATAGTATAAAGTGAACTTAACAACGAAGTCATCCTTCTCCCTTTTAAATGATCCCCCATTAATTTTAATAATTGTGACGGACCTTGTCGGGGACCTATAGAGAATATTTCCTTATTGTGGGAGACACTAATAACGATAAGCTAAAAATCAAGGGATTTAAGAGAGGAGATAATATTTTTTGCTACGGCCCCACATGCAAGATATCCGGCAGATATCGCACCACGTTTCCAGGTTTACTGTTCAGAAAAAGCACAAGTCTTATACTGAATCATCCTTTCACTTACATGCAGTATCAAATAAAATAATACATATAAGATATCATCGTACTTCTGAAATTCTTCTAAGAGTCCATTCATTCTTGTGGTACGAGGCGCAACGCAGCAAGCAGAAAGTTATACCGTACATCGTATTACTCTGAACCTAATTCAAACGAACAAAGATAATCGCAATTTATTCCTCTTGTGTTGTTACTTCAGACATCATGAGCTCCTATATACCGGCACCAGCAACTCATTCTCTGCGTAACCGTAATAGTATCAAAGTAACAATGGCTATTACAAAGCAATAAATGTGCCATTCCCTTAAAAATGAACATGAGAATCTTGAGGATCAGTTTGCGCCACACACGAGCAAGAAAGGAGAATCATTTTTATCGTCATCAGAAAATATGATGAACTTTTTATTTCCTCCCATCGTCATCCGTAAAAGGAAAGGTTGAGCTTGTTCGTACTCACAGCGCTAACATGGCAGTAAATGTCTGGAAACAGTAAGCACTTTCTTTTTCATATCACAAGAAAAATCGTGACTGATCTCTTTAAATATCTTATTTGTACTTGAAAACGACAATCTTTCTGAAATAATACGTATGAATAGCAAGGTTGAAGGTTGGAAACCAAAGAGAAAAAAGGTGGGGATTACCACACACGCGCCTCATGTATTCCATTCCTACTTATTTTTGGTAATAATAATACGATAGCAATAAGATTAGATATTTTTAGCTCATCTGGTGATGATAAGAGCGGCGTTGGCTGATATTGAGACACCGTCGAAGCCATATTGTGCGCCATGTTTATTTCACGAGTTCATTGGAGAGAACAGCAAAATGTGAGTACAGTCAAAATGAAGCGGAGGGGAGCGAATGACAATTCATGACCTCCGAAAAAAATATTTGAGGTTTCCCATTTTCGTAAATGTGTAGGTATTTTCATATTCCCACTAAATTCAGACGAGGATAGACATAGTAAAATATACTTGCTTTTTATTACAAAAACGTGACAATTGCTCTCATTCTTTATGAATGGATTTTCATACCGTTGGAGAATGCGTCCTTTAGTTGGTAAGGTGGTGGCGTTCGATGAGAGAGGTGGTGTACGTTATTTTGTACTACTCGGGAATATCAAAATGTGATTTGCTATATGATTAATGTATTGCTAAACCTTGCGGAGTTTTCTTTGTAAATAGATACTCGCGATATGGTCGTTATATCGAAATGGGGGCTACATGTTTTATTTGTAACTGCTGTACTTACTTTTGGTTTCTGTGAGCCCATTCCACATGAGACTACACATAAACATAAAAATTTGATAGAGAAACCATTCATTCAGAAGAATACATTTCGTTCAACTTTGTTTGAAGGTGGAGAGGGAAAACATTCATTGATATCATTGCAGAACGTATGAATGAATAATGAATGAAGTTTTGATGAAGTTTAAAAAATGTGTTATTTCCACCCAAAGAAAGATAACTTTTAAATGCAGAAAGTACACCTGGGTTCCCAATAATAACAACTTCCTTGGATCGCATTATTTGCTACAGTTTACAAAGGAAATGGCTGCTGGTTTGGACAGCAGCAATCCCCACGTCCATTTGCCCATGTTTCCTTCAGAGCCACTTGTCAAAGTAAATATTTTTTCAAGAAAAATTTTAAAAGTCAGTCCGACCTAATTCAAGAACGACCCGTTTTTTCTTCAATAAAATCCCATAATAAAAAGTGCTAAAAGCACTGGCCAGCAGAGGAGAAAGAATGTATATGGAAAGCAACAATAACAATACCAATCCAGTAGTAACCACTATTCTACTATTATTGTTATTGCACTACACACATTCCGGCACTGTCCAAGGAAAAACGGTTTCAAGCTAGCTATCTCAACGTTCCATCGACAAAAAAATCTTTCTATATTCTTCTTTATATCAAAATGCATTTTTCTATTCTCCTGCTTTCTTTGTGATGCTTGGGCATAAGCTTGGCCTAGAGCTTTCCCTCAGCAGCAAGTACACCTCTTGTGAAAAACGTAGGCTGCTACTGCACCGCACTGCCACCACCACCGCTCTGTTGTGCGTTTCCCTACAAAGCCTCCAGTCAAGGAAAAACATACTCTTTTCCAACTCCACAGCTCAGTCAGTAACAAGTGCTTGCGCCAGCAGCAACTCACGAACGTACGTCTCACCCGACTATACACAAGGTCCATCTTCAAAACTACAATAAGCACTGCAGTTGTTTCAATCCTTTTTGCTGGGTTGTGTGAGTGAATTGTACGCACTTTTATCAGCGATGTACTAGTTCCCAGATAGTACTCGTGATTACATCGCCAGTTTACGCATTTTTCAATTACGCAGAAAATCTCTTCATCTGATAACAAATATCAAGGATAGTAATTACTGTTTGCAGCAATTTATTTTTTCGTCTCATGACGTGAAATAAAAAATTTGAATACTTTTTACTTTCAAAAACTCTAAACTTTTTTATTTGCACTTTCACTGTTTCACGTTGCCCCCAAAGTGCCCCTATCAATTTTCCGAAACAACTCAACGAAATGATTGATGAATGATTGATTTTCATTTTTCCATTTATCCATTCATTCTGATTCCACTCATCTCTCTACATCACCGCTACCATCATCATCCACCAATTTCAACCTGATCTCTTGAGACATTTGTAACTGTTTTGAGAAGAAGGGCTAAATCCGGATTTTATTCTGAAAACTAGACGGAGAAATACATATGTAGGTACATAGTTCATATTCTCTGTGTGTTGTTGTGTGTGCTTTTTGAGATTTTTACTGTTTTCATCTTTAAGAGCATCACAGTCATCATCACTTGTAAATCAACAAACAAAAGTAGTTTGTATGGTAGCCAGTTTTTCCGGTGAAAGTAATCCAATCCCCCTGTGAGAAAAGAACATTTTCAATAACAACTCTCCTTACATACAAACAAACAAAGAAACGGGCAAAGCTGCTGCAGCACACCATCTTATACTATCTCTTTCGTCGTCTTTAATATTTACAGTGTGGCTTTAAAACGTTGGTTTGAGGTTAAGTGTGTGCAAAAGTTGAAGGGAAAGTGGAATGCGATAAGAAGGAAGTGAAAGAGAGTTTCGAGTTTCACAAGTGAAATCAAAGGACAAAGCCATTATTGTTGCTGTGTGTGTATGTACATTGAAGCTACACTCATCACAAGAAAAAGCTGAATGGATGGGTGCATATAAGAAAAGGATTAATTGTCGGATGTAACAAATCTCGCTCCATTTCACGTCGTGGCACAAGAAAGTGAAACCTTCTCCGAGGACTTGGACTGCAAAATAGCTAATTTATTCAGCAAGTGTACACCACCGAAAAAAGAGCAGGAAACAATACAACTCCATCTTAACTTTCCAAAGTGGCTGCTCGACTGTTATAAAAAGGAAAGTGTTACGTAATACGATCCTTTATCTCCAACAAGGTTCCTCTTATTTTTCTCCAGTTCCACTTTTAACTTTTCACAAGAAACAACAACAGCACTGCCGCTGATTGCTGTTAGTGGCTGTTGAAAAGTGATGCAAATAAATAATTAGCAGGCGACGCCAACACAATACCTTTATCTGGTTTCCGGATACGACGACTCTCCTTGGTTACGAGAAAATGACGGTACATGCAAATGCAAAGACTCATTCAACCGACAGAAACAAACTTGGATAAAATTCTCCTCCCGCTCTCTGTTTCTCTTGCCTTTTTGCCGGCTTCCGCTTGGAAACCGAACTAATTCCTGAAAGACTATTCTCACGCTATACATACACCGGAGCAGTGAATCTCATTATTACCACAAGTTGTGTGCTTTTCCTTGTCCATGAAAGTTTATTTTTACGTTCACCTCTCGTCTGTAACTTGGCACGGATTGACTCAGGTGAAAAGTTACACAGTTTTAAGTACGTTGATGCAGGGAAAGTGGTAGTAAAGGAGAATAATAAGCTGTAATAACAATATCACATGATTTAATAATAAAAAAGTATCTTTCTTCTTTAGTATGTCGTTAGCAGTGAGTGCGGTTGATTATCTCCGCACCACTGTAAACAAGCAAAACTTGCTGCCTCCTTAAAAGTATAACTAACTACCGACAAAAACTTCATTTTCCCAAGAAGCTCCACCTAAATCTTACTTATTTCATTCAAAACTACACACTACCACTGCACTACACTGCATTATTACAGCTTTTATGAATAAAAGACGAAGCTATTCTCTAAAGTTAGAAGCAGACTTGTAATCCTGCTTGTTCTAATAATGCAGCAGCAAACTTTTACTCCATTTTTATAGCCACCATCTTACAGACATTCTATATATAATGGGCTATATAACAAGTTTCATTTAAATGTGAGGAAAAAAGTAAGCCAATTTTGAGTACAAAAACACGTAGTTCCTAAGAAAGAAAGGTAGGAATGAATAATGCCGCCCCAAGCAAACTTGTAATGGGTGATGCATTTGTAATGTGAAGTATATTTCTATTTTCCCCACATAATATCATAATGTGCTATGAAATGTACGTGTGATGCAGTGAAATCTCCAACCAAAAGGTGAGCTAATAACATATTTTAAATCCACTCTTTTTTTCTCTTGTTGTTGTAACAAAAACCTGATTTTCCGCATTGAATACACCAAAGAACAGCAAGTTGGGATTGTAAGTTAGATAAACAAAAAAAACTGAAAGTGTGTGTGACGTCTAGACTGTGTGGATATACCACAAACACTGGCCTCTTTTTCTGTAACATCATGATAACTGCATACATCCCAGTTGTTTCCCGTGGAAAAGGTGCGTGCTGCTGAATTATAAACATAAATTCGCATAACTTTCTCGAGTGAGCAGCAAAGCGAAAAGGGTAATGGCATAATAATCTTTTAACTGCTCTAAATCTTACGGTCAAGTTGGAACGGTGTAGGAATTAGGCCTTCCAACAATATAAACTATGCTCATAAGATAGTGCGAAGAAAATAATCATAATTTCAAGATTTTACACGTGGTCACCCTTTCCACCTTAAACACACAGGCTATAGAGACACTGTTTACTTTTATACCTTTCCAGGGTACTTGCTATTAAGATGACAAAGGTGTAAATGCGTTATCACGTAAACACACGGGAAATATTGACCTTGTTCCTTAAAAAGTGATTTATGTGAGCATGCTGTACATTTTTAATAGGATTTTGTAAGTATTTTATGCAGCATTGCGTGAGCAGCACAGGTGGAAATTTGTTATCTCCGTTTAGCTCTCAAAAAGAAGTCAACTCGCAATCTGGACAAATTAATTGTGCTTCGTTTAACCAAACAAGTAAATAAGTTCCCGGACTACTGCAACTTGTTCCCTGATAGAGTAAACAAAAATGAAAAACTGATTACTATTCCGGCAATAACAATAAATCTTTTTTGATGCGATAAACTGTTGTGAGTCGTTCTAAAATAAAGCAGAAAGCAACCAACAATAGCACTTGGAGTACTTGAAAAAAAATCAGTGAAAGTTGTTTTGAAAAATAATCTGAAGACAGAGGAACCGTAGGTGGAACAATTCAAAGATTTATTCATCCACATAAAAATCCTCGCTTAAAATTTCAAGGTAAGCATTTAATTCATTTTTTTATAATTTATTTTACTGCATTCGGTACCCATAAATATAAACCAGCATATATTCAAGGTTGGATTCGTGGAGGAAGGGAGACATCAAAACAATAAAATTCCGGAAGTCAAAATAGCTGACTTCATTTCTGCATTTGAGTTCATTTCAAAACGAATGTTGTTTGCGTTCATGAGCTCGATTCAACGGTGAATTTTCGTTACATCATTTCATTGCACAGCAATGAACGAACTTGGTTTAAAATAGGAGCATGTTCATGCCCACCAGCTATATATCATCGCTTGAAACTTCCGAAATGAATTTCGATGAAAAAGCGCCTACGCTCTACACTTTTGACTCTTTATTTTGTACGTGTGATGCATTTCTGTTGCAGCAATTATGACTACGATTCTTGTTGGAAGGTGCAAGCGGCAAGTTTCCTTTGTGAAAGCAACAATTATGCTCAATTATATCGAATTATATCATAAGAAGTTTTGACATTGTAAGTAAGAAATTGCCGGGCATAAGTGTGCATTTTACCTTGACTCACATCGTTAAAGGGTTAAATATATGTAATTTTTAATATTTCTATTGGATTTATGCAAAAGAGCAGTACAGATGAATGCCGCTATTTTTCAACTGTTTAGTCACAACAAAAATGAAGACTATTTGTTTTGTCACTACAAAATTATGAGAAAAAGCAGGGAAAATGGCAAGAAAGATATTTTGGTGGGGAAAAGTGAAGGAGTGGCAGGTATTCACATCCTTGTTCTTTCTTTTGTTCAGCGATGTAGAACAAGCCGTATATGGCCGTATAATAAAATCTTTCCTGTGAATTGTGCCTGTAATAATAGCTCCCTGAGACTTTGCAAAGTTGCATTTTCTTTCATCCCATCCCTTCTGCTTGCGGTTGTCACTAATGCGTACTATTTGAAAGAGGGGAAAGCATGCATTCTGTGTGCATTCAACCTTCAAGTTTAAATTGCAACTGTGCAAGCAAATATGTCCGCGTTATACAGTCAAGAAATTATACTACATAGATTCCAATGACTAGTTTCATCCCACTTAAATAAGAGAGTGAGAGAGCCACCTTTAAACTTTTGCACGTTGCTGTTCGTCTCTTGTTCCACTACCGAACAATCTGCTATGATTTCTTATTCAACCGGTTACTTTTTTAAAGGAGGAAAAAAGAGATGAACGAACTTTTTCTCTTTTTCCGCATTATGTAGGTATATGCAAGTGAATGGACTTTTGCCTGCACTTTGGGAAATCATCTCATGAGGAAGTCTCTGTTCTGGGCATACGGCCTTTCCATCACAACGTGAGCTTCTCCTACTTATTTCTCCATTTTACCAAATGTTTTACCCGTTTCCTCAGTTTCACTTTTCATACTGCATAACCTACCCAATTTTCGATGTATACATTTCCTTGTACATGATATCATTACAAAATCTAGCAATGGCAAAGCTCAAAAAGCTGACTGTGTGGTGGTGGTGTTGTTGTTGTACATACAGCATATACGTCCATAAAGCAGCCAAGCTGTACGTAGCCCCAGAAAACGAGCAGATGATTTATCTACTTTAAATCCGTAAGGCTCATTTACCATGATAATGATGATGACGAGGCGAGAGAGGAAAACGAGGCATGGAGAAGAGGACGTACGTGGACGGATATGAAACTCCAGGAAAACGTCTGCATCTTGCATCATTAGTATCACTGGTAGTAGCGTAGCAGATATTATTATTCTATTGTATACATGCTTGCATAACATTATTAGAGAGCTTCTGTGAAAAGAAGATGAAAAGGGGTACTTGACTCTCTGTGACCAAGCTAACCCTTCGACCCTCTACCTATACATAAGCAGCAGATCTCTGTCGTTTTAAAACCCTTCCCCTCTTTTCCATTTTAACCTCATATCCATATCATCCATCGGTTAAGTTTATACAACAGGCAAGAACTCTCGAGGAGTCCTGAACGATATACTCATATTATCATCTTTTACGATTCATCCAATGTATGAGCTTTATTGCATTTACAGTTTCTGGATAGATTTTTAGTGTATTTTGAAGGTTGAAGGTGGTTGTAACGGTTTTTGCAGTTTGATTGCTGAACCGATTGTTGCTGTTACGTCTTATAGCGACTTTATCAACCGTTTCCAATGAAGTTCTATGAGATGGGAGCTTCATCTTCCTCGTTACTATTACCACAAAGCACCATTCCATTTACGATGATGCTCCTCGTCAGAACCACTACCACAACTGCCGTCACCACCACTACCACCGGTATAATCATCATGAGTATAGCCACACACACAAAACTCTGAGCCCAGCAACAACATCGCACACAAGCCACCCAAAAAGTTATACACAATTTCCTATTTCCTGTTAACCAGTTTTTCAACTTTATGGCTTTTGGTCCACGTCCCAACCAACCACGCCGCATAAACACCATTCTCCTCTTCCACTACTACCCCAGCATGTAAAGCTGCTAGGAGGTGGTGGAGGAGCAACTTTCATAAAAAAAGTTTACTTTACTTTAAAATGTATGGGAGGACAGGGAAAGGAGGAAAGTTGAGTGAAAATCGTTTTTGGAAAATCTATTGTAAAATAAATAATAATATTTTTGATACAAGGAGAGGCTTTAGGAGGAAAACTCGTTGAACATGGCTGTGGTAAAATATGCTTACATTAACATATAAGATGGCCTCAAAAGCATCCTACTCAACATTAAGTATCATCATGAGTATCGTCGTCATCATCCTTATTCTTATGATCAACGCCATCATCATCACGATCCCTTTTTAAAAGGGTTCAATGAAACTTTATGCGATGACAGCACAAGTCTACACTGAACTAAAATTTCACAGATGACTACATGCTTGCAGCAGCAGTGCTAGAGAAGAGATTCCTCCTTTTTGTCATCATCGTCGTCATCTCTGCAAAATCTATTAGAATTTTTTTTCTTCGCCATATAGTATCTTCAAAGAAACAGCAGCATAACAAACAGTCATGTTGCCTCAAGTATGCACTAGTAGAGAGTAAGCAAAATAATAAAAGCTCCCTCACTCTTTCCCACCACACCACTCTTCAGCCTTTTTTGCAGCACATTCTTTCAACTCATTGCCCACTTTAGTGCTTCACTCATTCACTCCATTAAGCAACGGCACAAGAGTCAGTGGCGATGGTGGTGTAGTGTAGTAAATAAATAGGCTAAGATGAGAAGAGGCTCGAGAGCATCCATGTCCAATTTTCTTCTCTCATTCCACAACCAACACCACCAGTAACCATCCCCATCGTCATCACTTTCACGAGAGAGAGTCATTCAACAAACGAGTCGATTCTTTCTACTAACTTGTAGCGTAAGCTAGCTTGGCTGGAAACGAAGACACCATATCGCTCCCTCCTTTCTTGTAATAATAATTGTAATCGCGCCTGTCAGTCTAAAGCAGCCACTTCATCAGCATCGGAGGTTTTCTGTTGGCGGCAGGCGGTGGAGTCGGCATCGACATGATCGTTTTCTTCACGACTTTCATTGATATATCTTTGCATTGCCATTAGTATGATGATCATATTCACCATTCATTCCATTCAACACGGCTATCTATAAGCTCATGTCTTATTCGTGACTTCATTATCCTCTGCACTGAAGAAAGAGAGAGATCTCAGGGATCAGATCACAACACACTGTTGTTTTCTTTGCTCTTTTTTACTTTCACTTCTACCATGCTACTGCTAGAATGAACCCATGACAGAAAAAATTCCGCCCTCTGAATAATAATGAAGATATGATAATTTTCTTGTTGCTAGCTTGTCTTTGCTGCCTATTCTTAAGAAAAAAACAGTGTATGTGTGAGGAAGAGAAAGCAGACAGTCTCTCTAGCAAAAAAGAAAACAACATCATTATACATAATCATCACCGATATAATCACCATATTATTTATAATCATCATCATAATGATCAGTATGAGTAGGTAAGTATATAAGGGCATGTTTACCCTTAAACAGTCCCAAAGACTGAAATGAAATTTACTTAAGCTTTCTTGAACACCGCTTTTGAAAAAAAAACTGTTGATTCCCCTTTAATATCCCAGAGCTTTTCCACATTTCACTTCCTCAATAACAATAACATTGTCATTATCATTATGACCAAGTTCACGATGATTATCGTGATAAAAATATATTATTGCAGCAGGAGATGCTTCCAACATGATCATGTCTTGTTTGCTGTTTGTTAATGAATGAATATATAGTGCGTGCACATGTTCATAATGTCTTTCTCATGAATGAGCTTCGTTTCAAAAGGGATTAAGGACGGAAAGTTTTGTGTAATTTGTTTACTTTCTTTGCTCATCCCGAACACAAATATCTTAAACGTACTATGGTTACTATGGTCTATCGTTAGTTTAACACACAAAGTTAATTGTTTTTAAACTTTAAAAAGCTGTGTGTTTAATGTATAAAAATTCAATATACCGTTACATAGGAATATATAGGAACCCACATCTTTTCCAATTGAAGCAGCACAGACAATGCACTTTCAACACAAAATAAATTACAGTTTTTTAAATTCAACATACATTTCAATGCACTTTCCATTTCCGTTGCGTCCTCTGCCCCTTTACCATTCCAACCGAGTTGATTTTGCGGGTGGTCGATATCAGATAAAGATCTCTCGTGAAAACTGAGTCAATAAAAATTCCCGTCATTGAACGCATGTTTCCATGAACCGAAAAAATTAGTGGTTAGCCTGTCCGTTCGTGTCCTTCCCCTTTCTCATGCAGCGTACAAAACTTGTTAAAATTATCGCAGAGTAGATACTGTCATCTGACTGTATTTTTGCATTACATTCGCCGTCGTCATAAAAACTGCTGTTAAAATGCACCCTATTACATACATAACCTATCAACCATTTCTATTATTTATGGGTACATATACTCATACACTCATATCTAATTCTTATAATGTGTAATTACTTGGACCGTTGACAGTTTTTGATATTCTGGTATGGATATGGACAAGGAAACTCCCACCGAATATTACTTTAAATTGAAACTTGCTAGACTTTATTGCGCTCGAACGTGTATTCCGGCAATGACAATGAATACAAACTAACAAAATTCTCAGGGCAAACGTTCATATTATTCATAAAGAGGACGGACAACAACAGCTTTCATGGTTAATGAATGGTTTTCACTTAAAAAAGAGAGATGATGGATAATTTTTTAAAAGCTGCAACAATATATCTCCCTCATACGTTTTTATAAAAAAGGAATATCAAACTCCCTTTCTTTCCTTCATTTTCATTATGCTATTATTCCTCACGTATAGCTTTTTTAATGCTGCACGACATCATCATAACAGCTTATGCTGCAAAACATTGTGTAACGCTAAAACTTATTAAATGATATAGTGGATTCGTTTTTTCATCCAAGAGAAAAGCTTTCTTCTGTGTCCCTCGATACTCATTTATTAGCTGGTGCAATATTTTAATCCATGAGAGCAGCAGAGTAATAACAAAAAAGGTTGTATGGTGCGGTATGCACGGTGATGCAAGGACAAACAAACGACAAGAGAAAGAGAGAGAGAGAAAACAGCCATGATGATGGCTTATTAAGCTGTTGAGCGTTTATCCTTGAAACTTTTTCCTCCATTCTTTCGCTTCTTCTTTTACCAAAAATGTCGTGTGTGTCTACTTTCCTTACTTTTTATAGCTATGTAGCCAATTCCGGATGATTATAAGATGCAAACATAACACGCAGTTATGGGATGACGTATAAGTCGTAAAGTGGCTTTTTTATTTTCTTATTGATCTATAAAAATTCTTTTAGCTTTCAGTAGTGTTCATGTTGATACTTTGTGTGGGCATAAGCCGATATAATAACTTTTTTATTTGCAAAAAGGTGGTGGTGGTGGAGAAGGTGCTCTTATGGGTAACCTATGATATTTTCCCTCCTGTTTGTCGGGGATATTATTATTAAAGTTATGCATGTATTTATACTTCTTCATGTTATGCAATGTCAAGCGAACCCAAAATGATGTTTTTATGCTTGATTCAATCCTTCCTCTGTATTGGGACCATGGGACTTTTTCACAAAAAGTTAGTTCTTTTTCCTCCTCCGCTCTCAAGACTTGGACCTGTATGCCATTGCTCAACAGACGGATAAGCTTCAGTGCTTTTTTGAGAGTTTTCCACGTTATCCTCCCTCAGTGCACCCGCTCCACTTATTTTCCCGTTTTGTGTGATGTGTGCGTAGAGCGTTTGCAAGTGTGAGTGCGTTGCGTCTGTCTGTACAGTGCTCCGAGGTGTTTTGAAGTGAGGGAGAGAGTACTGAAGCCTTGAAAATAAATAGATCACAGAGTAGAGAAGTGTAGCAATGTGACATAACCATAAATGGAGGAAAGTGAACAGCACTGGTGAACGACGACTACGAACGACAGCGGAAATTAACGCCAGGGGGTCTATTCGATTTTAAAGGCTTTTTGATAGGGAAATATTACTTTCCACCCTTTTTTACTCCACTCTCTCGCTCTCTTTTGTTAAATTTATTGAATTTATAGTTTGCACAGAGGCCAATACTCGTTCCACCAAGTTTTATTATGCAAGCATAAAAAGTGCTATTTCCCTGTAAGATGGTGTCACATTATAAACAGGTTTTAAATTATTGCTAAGCGATTATTATTGATGCTTGCATCTTCTAAGTTGATATTTTTAGAAGAAAACATCTTTTGTAAGGGAAAAGTTGTTGGCAGTGTAGGTGTTGCTACTTGTTTGTCTACACACACGGGCGCGCACATGAGCTATTTTTGTGATATTTATCGTTGATCATCAATCCAAAGCCAATCTGTTTTTCTGAGGGTGAAACATGCACCCAATCATACATACATACTATACCTATCTATCTTTGAAGCATACTATACATTCATGTATGCCTTCACATCATCATGCAGTTAAGCAGTGCAGTGATGTGGATAAATTACAACTACCTTTTTATGCGAATGAATGGATCAAAAGCACCAGGGAAACAAATGACAATGCTGAATGGTGATACGGACTCCCTTTCTTACACTTTATTTTTTCGTTACCCTGGCAAACGACCCCATGCTGAGCTGAAATGAATAGCATGTGCTCTACCAATAAATATTTTTTCTGGTGTGTGCGTCTCTCTCTCTTGTTCTTTTGAAGTCTAGCATGATTTCATTTTGCTTTTATTTACTTTTTTATTCACCCTCTTCTCAATATCAAAAGATCCTTCGTCATCGTCGCCTTAAAAGAGAGTGAGAGCTCCACTTTAAATTTACAAACTTCAATGACAAAGCACCCTCGAAAGCAGTCAATACCACCAAAAAAGGGTCAATGAAAACAAAACAAGCTTTCGCCTGTCTGCGTAAACTTTTCCGTTTTAAGAAACATGTACACATACAACATACATACATTCTTGAGTGGTTTCCTAATAAATTATGCAACCAACGCCATTCAACAAAAATATTATTCTCTGTAGTGTCTCGGGGGAGTATGGAAATATGTAATAATAATAGTGATTAAGAAAAATTTATGTTTAGAAATGGGGAATATTTACAATATTTTATTGGAAAATAGTGTGGCGTTTACGTTGATGAGGATTGAAAATGAGAGAGCTCATTCGGCTATTGTTGTGTTTTTCCTGTCACCATCGTCTGCAGCCTGCAATACCACTCGTTAAACATTCAAACAAGATGATGATGAATTTCCCTTTCTTCAACGAGGGGTTTCTCTGACAAGCGTGAAAAGTTGCTTGTTTGTTTTCATTAGAAATTTATAGTTTGTTGTGAGGGTGGCGGCATGGAAGGGAGCCAATAGATTTTTTATCCGAATTGATCATTATTGCGACTAGTGAAGTAAACTTGACATTGAGAAATTAACTGAAAAGCCTTAGTTTCATTCGAGGAAAACGTGATAAATAAGAATGCTAAGTGGCATAATCAACATTGAAAATAATAACAATAATCGTTCCATATATATTCTAGGAAAATTGTGATAAATGCTCAAAATCTTTTCCGGCTGGGTCCACAGTAAGATTGGTGGAGGTTTTGAACGAGGTGGAAGCACGTGTATTCAACACGCGCAACTCTAATCATCAGAGAAAATATTCGAAAAAAATGATTTCCTAAATTCATTCCAACTTAAAAACAAAAGGGAGCCTCCTGTCTAAATGTCCCATTATCGCCAAGAAATGTTCAATCTAAATATTTCCAAACCTGGAATAGTATCCCTGCGTACTTGAAACAGAAAATAAAAAATGGAGATTTTCATTTAAGATTAGCTGGGAAATGTTTAAAATGTCTCATACAGCCAATGTAATAATATACAATGTATGTGTATGGCTAGTATAGTCGAATGAATATAAAATCAAAATGCATTATCGTCAATCCTCCTCCGAAAGAGCATTTTGTGCAGCTGATAAGATCCAGATGTCTCATTTCCTTTCCGAAAGGGTTCTTTCTCTTTTCTCGTTATCATCTTTCCTTCCGTTATTTTCTCGATTCTTGGTGGTAAAGGGGAAATGTGGAGGACCATGTACCGTTCTTCATACTCAATTCCCTCCAGTCGCATTAAACGCAACGAAGAAGATATTATTGTCATTTATATTATTTGAACATGAGGCATACGTCCTTTCATTCTTCGAGTCAATCACTCCGCCACTTGTCCATAAAGTTAAAAGGGCTATAAAGTGAGTGATGGAAATTGGAATCATCATCGTCGTCGCAGCAACCACCGCCACAGTCATTCTTCACTGTTATATAAACTACCCCTTTATTTTTATTAGCTACATTTTACTACCATTTCAGGCCAAAATGAAACGAACCTGAGGATAACGTCGTCATACAGTCACATTTTTAAATGCTATTTATTCTCTTCTTCGATAGCTTTTCATGCAAAGTGAGAAACGACAACACAGAGCGGAAATCTAAAAGACGCTCTCTTCTTCCCGTTTTCCCACTCAACATCTTACAGTCCCACTGTTGGGATTTAATTATTATATCATTTTTATGTATTTTGTATTTGTTTATTTTATTCATATGTAAAACTACCCACATTTTTAAAGATACCCACATATTTGAAAGTACCCACATATTTGAAAGTACCCACATATTTGTAATGTACCCACTAATTGAAAAGTACCCACTAATTCATAAGTACCCACTAATTTATAAATACCCACTTTTTCATGTACGAGAATAGCAATGCATTTCTCCCTCGTTTTCTTTGTTGCAACAAGCAAGTCCAGTTCTTTCTAGAAGCTTGAGCTTGCATTTCGTCATATTATGTATTCTGTGTTAAGCTATAAAACTATGTACCTACCTATGTATTTTTCTGTACTAATTTTGTCCGTTATCTTTTTATTGCACTCGCCTTCAGCGAAGTGACTTGTACTTTTGTTCTCTTCTCATTATCATACTTCTTCTGTCACTCTTACTCTCAACTTGCCGAGAAGTAATTTCTGTTAACTTTTGTGCGAGCAAAGCTCAATTATTAATTATTGCGTTCGTTGAATAAAGTTAATTAAATTCAACTATTAATTGTCTCCTGGTAGTTTATGCTGCCTGTTTTATTTTAACACTAATTATCCAGCTTTATACTTTTAATAATTATTTTTCGCCGATAGTTTATGCTATCAAAGTGCACGGTCATCATCACCTCCGATCATAAAGTACACGCATTTATTTTGCGACGAGAACACTGAAGACGGTTAGTTTTCCTTAGTTTTCAACATTTGGTGACCCCGACGTGATCGGTGGTGTGGATCACTCGTTAAATCATCATTTTAAGTGAATAATTAGTGCGATTATTACCAACTTGAAGACGCGGATATTCAGCTACCAAGAGGATCATCACTCAACAGCGGATATTCAGCTTTAATTTATCATCATAATCATCTACTGAAGAGCATCTTAATTGCCAAGATGGCTCTCGATGAAATGAAGAAAGGACGTCGCCCGTGTCGTGGTCAACTGACAAAACTGGTCAACGAAGTGGATGCGATGTTCAAGGCGGGAGATCCCGAGGTCAAAAAAGCAAAAGCAAGGTTGCACGTTCTATGCCAACTCTACGGCACTATTCAGGAGTGGGATGATAAGGTCAAGATCCAAATGGCTGATGATGGTGTTGGAGATGACGACGTGGAGAAGGAGTACGACGACATCCAGAAATATCAAGTCAATTTTCTGGAAACTAAAGCGGAACTAGAA
Organism: Sinella curviseta; assembly: GCA_004115045.4. Classification (NCBI taxonomy): domain Eukaryota; kingdom Metazoa; phylum Arthropoda; class Collembola; order Entomobryomorpha; family Entomobryidae; genus Sinella; species Sinella curviseta. The sequence goes on along the minus strand of CM023200.3, from coordinate 55,407,831 downwards.
GATTATCTAGCTGCCAAGATGCTCACTCAATCTACTTCAATGTCAAACCAATCGTCGCCACCCAGCAGTGTTCACAGTTTTGGGTCAGCTGGAGGAGGATATCAGACAAGCAACGCTCGATTTCCTAAAATTGAATTAATGAAGTTCAACGGCGAACTGAAGGAGTGGCTTGGATTCTGGTCACAGTTTAAGAAGTACCACGAGGACCCCAATTTATCAGACTGTGACAAGTTCCACTATCTTAAACAGTCGATGCTGCCCAACACTACCTCGTACCAGATTGTACACAGCTACCTCCAGACCTCCGAAAATTACCCGAACGTTGTGAAGGAGCTGCTGGCACAGTTCGGTAGTAATGATGTGCAACTTCAAGTGTACGTAAGAGAGTTACTTAACTTAGTAATTAATAATGTCAAAGGAAAAGATAAAATGCCTTTTGAGACACTTGTACTTCAGCTGAATGCACACTTGCGGGCGCTTGAGACGCTGAATTTGGAACAAGCGGATCCAGCTACTTGGTTATTTCCCCTGGTGGAGTCCAGTCTACCCGAAGAGATCCTCAAGAATTGGCAACACAGCCCTCTTGCAGAGGTTGATGGTAGTAAAGAAAACCCACCGCGTACGCGACTGGACATTTTAATGGAATTCTTGAAGAAAGAAGTCGCAATTCGTTGGAAAATTCAACTGGCTCAAACTGGATTCGATGAAGACAAGAAGACCAGTGAAAAAAGGAGCGGGAAGAGATCCGAAAATAAGGTGCCTACGCTAGCTGGATTCCACATAAGCGACTCAAACTCTTGCGTGTTCTGCGGTAAAGCTCATCCCAGTCAGGAGTGCTTCAGTGCCATGAAAATGTCTCATGACGACCGCAAGAAACGCCTAAATGAGAAGAGAGCCTGTTTCAACTGCCTGAGACCAGGACATTCTTTTGATAAATGCCGAGCCAAAGTGATGTGTCCACTCTGTGGAAAGAAACACTACGCGATTATGTGCAGCTCCAGGAACAAGGAGCAAGGCAACCAGCAACAAACTTCGGGGATGAGACCGGAATCGGCTTCAAAATCGAGAAGTGCGGATTGGTCTCAGCCGAAGTCAGTGTCTTTCCCAGATGGCATCACACAGAATTCGGACGGCAGGCAAAAATCCATTTTAGCCAAAAGATCCATGTGGACTATCCCACATGACGACAATCAAGATGGAAGCAGCACTCATCTGCAAGATAGCTGCAACCAAGTGTGCACCGCACAAGTAAAACTAATGACGCTCCTGGTGGATATCATCATGGACAACAAGCTCAAAACGGTACGGGCGTTCCTAGATCCCGGATCCCAGCGTTCCTACATCCTAAACTCAACAGCGGAGGAACTGGGAATCCAGCCTTACGGACAGGAAATGGCCACTCACTCTGTCTTTGGGGGCATGAAGACACAAACAATAAATCACAACAAGTTTGATGTCATTATCCAAAGACACAATGGCGGATACCACTACGAGTTGAACCTGCGAGGAAGCAAGAAAATATGCAATCCTATTCCGCGTATCCCTAGGAGCAGTGACCTCTTCAGCCAGCTAAAGGCAAACAAGATTTATGTGACTGATGTCGATAGCTCCAATCAAACCCTTCCAGAAATTGAGATCCTTATCGGCAGCGACAGTTATGGACCATTGCTTACCGGAAGAATAGTTCAGCTGAATAATGGAATCACTGCACATGAAACCAAGCTTGGTTGGGTGCTCTCTGGAGGAAGGGAAAGCACAGAAACAACTGATACCGTGAGCATGATGATAATGACTATGACGGCAATGGATGCTCCAATCGAAGATATGTGGAAACTGGAAACAATAGGGATCCATGACGACGCCACCAGCATACCAGCAGCTCAACGGGAGCTTGAAGAAAAGAACAAGTTCATGGATACCATTCGTCGGAAGGATGACGGACGCTACGTAGTGAAGCTGCCTTTCCAAGAAGGACATCCCCACCTTCCAGACAACAAGCAAGTGGCCTTCAAGAGGCTGGAACGTACCACAGCAAAGCTCGTACAAATGGGGAAGTTTCATGACTACGATTCCCTACTCAAGGAATGGGCGGATGAATTTATTGAAATAGTTCCAGCTGAAGATAATGAACTTGGCGGCCACTACATCCCTCACCGACCAGTCTTCAAAGACAGCCTTACGACACCGGTCAGACCTGTATTTGACTGCTCATGCAAAATAGGCAAGTCACCCTCACTCAACGACTGCCTGCAGAAAGGAACCAACTACGTGTTAATGATCCCTGAACTACTTCTACGCTTCCGAGAAAAGGTTATTGGCATTACCGCTGACATCCGGAAAGCATTCCAAATGATAGAAGTTCAGCTGAAAGACAGGAAATTTTTAAGGTTCCTCTGGTGGAAAGATTATCCACAACGAATCCTAATGGAGTATCAGCACAAAAGAGTACTATTTGGAGCAAACTGTAGTCCATTTATTTTGGGCGCAGTCCTGGAGTTCCACCTGAAACAGACATCCCCACCGAACGATGTGATTGCTAAGAAGCTACTGGAGGGATTTTACGTGGACAACTACGTGGGCTCAGAAAATACTGCAGCTGAATACCTGGATCTGAAGCAACGAGCTACGAACATTTTAGCAGAAGCCAAGATGGATCTCAGAATGTGGATGAGCAATATTGATGAATTTGATGACCTGAAGACCCTCACCACATCCATTCTCGGCATCCAATGGGATAGAAAAGCTGATACTTTATTCGTGCCAGTTAAGGACATCGTAAAACCAGAACTTTTGACAAAACGAGCCTTACTGAGTACAGTGCAGAAGGTGTTCGACCCAATTGGAATCCTGTCTCCAGCGCTCATTCCAATGAAAATTATCCTCCAGAAGCAGTGGATCAACAACAAGAAATGGGATGACGAGCTACCACCGGAAGAAGCAAAGGCATTCGACGAGTGGTTTCTTCAGCTTAATGATCTACAAGACATTAAGATCCCACGAAATGTCAACTCTGGAGTCACGGACAGGACAAAATGGTCACTCCACACATTTACGGATGCTAGTTCATACGCTTTTGCCTGCGTAGTTTACCTGCGAATTGAAGCTGAAAGTAATGTCGAAGTTCATTTGTTGATGAGTAAGGCTCGTGTGTGTCCTGTCAAGAAGATGACCATACCAAGAGCGGAGCTGATGGGATGTCTGGTGGGAAGCAGATTGGCAAATACCGTCAAGAAGGCCCTCAAGATGGAAGATATCAAGGAGCACTACTATAGTGACTCTACAACAGCTCTTGCCTGGATAAAACGTGAATTGAATCATGATGTTTTCGTCAGAAACCGTGTCAAAGAAATTCGGGAGAAAACAAGAAGGGAAGACTGGCGACACGTTCCTGGGATCAAGAATCCTGCCGATCTACCTTCACGTGGATGCTCTCCAGCTGAACTTCTAAAATCAAAATGGTGGGAGGGACCGGACTGGCTCAAGTCACCTCCAACCTGTTGGCCATCAGCACCAGAAGAAGAAGACGAGGAAGCTATCATGGCAGAAGTGAAAAAGTCAGTTTCAGTTACGACAGCATGCTACCTGGATGGGGCAACGCGAGATTATACGTTTGCTCAAACCACAAGGATCATGGGATGGGTAAAACGCTTCATCCGAAACTGTCGAGGAAATAAAATTTCAGCTGAACTACTAACAGAAAACGAACTTCATGAAGCCGAACTCACAATACTAAAGGAGATCCAGGAAGAATCATTCCCTGATGCTGACGACCTACGAGTCCAAATGACCAAATTGCCAATTTTTCGAAGTCAAACCGGACTTCTGAGGCTGAAGACTAGATTAACTAAACGAGAGGACCTGGCGAGTTTTAAAGCTCCAGTCATTATGCCAAGCAAGCATCCCCTGGTGAAGAAAATTATTATGGAGGAACACCTGAAGAGTTGTCATGGTGGAACGAACTTCTTAATGGCCCGTCTGCGAGAGAAGTACTGGATTCTGCAGGCGAGGAGAACCATAAAGGGCGTCATTAATTCCTGCTTCCGGTGTCGACGCCACGCTGCCAAACCTGCTGTTGTGGAAGAAGGGCCCTTGCCAGAAGACAGGATAAAGGATGCTGAACCATTTGAGGTCACCGGAATTGACCTGGCTGGCCCATTGATGCTAATGAACAACCAAAAGGCGTGGATTGTGCTTTATACTTGTGCTGTGTACAGGGCCGTTTATCTGGACATCGTCACATCCCTCACTACAGCAGCATTCATCAAGTCCATGGCCAAGTTCGTGGGAAAGTATGGAAGACCTGCAGTGGTCTACAGTGACAACGGCACCAACTTCAGAGGTGCCGACAATCTCTTCAAGCAACTGGATTGGAATAAAATTTCAGCTGAAGAGAATCTAAAACCAATCCACTGGAAATTCAATCCCCCTTCCGCAGCCTGGTGGGGAGGATGGTGGGAGCGTCTCATCCGGACTGTAAAGGATCTCCTTCGAAAGACACTTGGCAAAGCGTTAGTGAACCAATCTGAGCTAAAAATTCAACTGGATAAAATCTCAGAAGTCATGAACAACCGACCGCTTACGTACGTATCGGAGGATCCCTCAGATTTGGAGCCGCTCACCCCAGCCATGTTCCTGAAAACGCCTTCAAGATGCAGTTTCCCTGAAGCAGAATCCGACAAAGAAAAATTGCAGACCCGGTATCAATTAATGCAGACTTTGAAACAGGAGCTCAAGGACCGTTTCCGAAGCGAATATCTGGCCCTGCTCATATCCAAGCCAAAGAAGCTGACCAGAGCCTTGAAGGAAGGAGAACTGGTGTTTATCGGATCAGACCTACGAAAGAGGATGGAATGGCAACTTGGACGTATTTTGGAATTTCTTCCTGGAGAACAAGATCCAGTTAATCGATTAGCCAAGGTGAAAACGGAAGCAAAGGAAATTATCATCCCTGTGCAGCGTCTCCACCCACTGGAATTGGACATCGATTCAGCTGAAGGAAAAATAACGCGATCCAGAAGACAAGCGAAGGCTCCTGATCGTCTCGGAATTGAAGCCTGAAAATATCTTCATATTTTGGTGGGAGAATGTTGGGATTTAATTATTATATCATTTTTATGTATTTTGTATTTGTTTATTTTATTCATATGTAAAACTACCCACATTTTTAAAGATACCCACATATTTGAAAGTACCCACATATTTGAAAGTACCCACATATTTGAAAGTACCCACATATTTGTAATGTACCCACTAATTGAAAAGTACCCACTAATTCATAAGTACCCACTAATTTATAAATACCCACTTTTTCATGTACGAGAATAGCAATGCATTTCTCCCTCGTTTTCTTTGTTGCAACAAGCAAGTCCAGTTCTTTCTAGAAGCTTGAGCTTGCATTTCGTCATATTATGTATTCTGTGTTAAGCTATAAAACTATGTACCTACCTATGTATTTTTCTGTACTAATTTTGTCCGTTATCTTTTTATTGCACTCGCCTTCAGCGAAGTGACTTGTACTTTTGTTCTCTTCTCATTATCATACTTCTTCTGTCACTCTTACTCTCAACTTGCCGAGAAGTAATTTCTGTTAACTTTTGTGCGAGCAAAGCTCAATTATTAATTATTGCGTTCGTTGAATAAAGTTAATTAAATTCAACTATTAATTGTCTCCTGGTAGTTTATGCTGCCTGTTTTATTTTAACACTAATTATCCAGCTTTATACTTTTAATAATTATTTTTCGCCGATAGTTTATGCTATCAAAGTGCACGGTCATCATCACCTCCGATCATAAAGTACACGCATTTATTTTGCGACGAGAACACTGAAGACGGTTAGTTTTCCTTAGTTTTCAACACCCACTATTTCAGTTAATGATTATTCCTCAATTCTCATTTTATACTAACCGGGAGTACGTCTCCTCCTCCACTCATTTTACTGAAATTTCATTGAGCAAGCTGTGAGAGGGAGAATGGAAGGAAATACAGAGCGGAAAGTGGAAACGAGCACAATTATATGATTTTCTTGGTTTTCATTTTCTAAGCAAGTCTTCCTTGTGGTGACGATGATGATGGTGAGGTTGATTACGAGGTAACGATGAACCAGTAACTTATTGTATCTATTCTCCATAGACAATTCATTTTCCCTTTCTCTTCATCTTCGCCCTTGACGTTTTGGAGCATAAACAATAAATACAGCGAACGATGTGCACAGATTGTGCACGCATTTCACTATGACGCACAAAAACAATGGAATGAGGAGTATAATGAAGTGAGCAAGTATTTACGCAATGGGCGAGCTAATAATAAGACGACAGAGTAAAAGAAGAGAAAGCAATGTTGCCGCTTACTTTTGGTTGACTTGCCTTTCCCTCGTCATTCCGCTCGTCTGAGTGTGGGTCCTCCTGACTGACAAGCCTGTATTATTCTTATTACACAAATAAAGTAACAATTTACAAGCGCATAACAAAAACAAACAAAGTAAGTAAACTTGTGAGAGTAAAATAGTAAAATGCATCATCTTGATCGTGCAGCAACCGTTTTGTGATCGTTAAGCATACAGGAAGAAAGAGCGGACTGGAAGTAGGAAGCAGTTTTGGTTCAGGTTTATAATACTCACAACCCGACTCGTGTAAATGTCCTGGGTATTTCACAGAGAAGATATGATAAAGTGGAGTTGGGGGAATGATGACAGCTCGTTCTTTTCCCTTTCAAATTAATGCATTCGTCTTAAATACCAAGCAGTCATGGAGGAAGGAAGGAAAGTAGAAGTACACACAAAAGTATTACGCACGTAAGCAAGTACAATGCAAAAACCTCTATGTGTGCTCCTTTTCTCGATCGTCGCCAGCCTACTAGCTCTCCACTGTATTATCCTCCAAACGCCAGCATCAAAAACGCACAAAAAAAGATATATTATCTGTGCGTCTTCTTTCTTTTCCCAAGCTATTCTGCCGGGATGCCTGTTTCTGAATGCGAATGTTGTTCCATTTTATATATAAAAAATCGGAGACACTTTTGCATTGGTTGGTAGTGCCTGGTGCACAGTGCACGGGATGAATCACAAACAGACACGGAGACAAGAAGATCAGTTCATCTCACTAGCTCGTGCAACTTAGGTACTTCCTCTTTCCCTGCTGCTATCACACCATCATCAAAGCTTTTATCCTTAAAATCTCAGCAGCAGACAAGACGAGTGAAGAAAAGCCCTACAAGGCAACTGTAGAAAATGGAACGGGCGCTCGGTGCATGAATCGCATGCAATGAACCATAATTTTGTCGTCATCCTTGCATCATGTCGTGTTCCTCTCTGCTGCATTACATTTACCAGGAAAAAACAGGCAAATTTTTAACTTGATGCATTAAGTTTTTGTAGAAGAATAACTAAAAACATTGTACATGCATGGTTTTATTATGTATATAGGTAACGTTATTATTGTCGCTATTAGTGTAGCGGTGGTGGTAAAGATATTTCCATTTTTATATTTTCGCCGCTGACGAGATGCAAGTAAAAATCCGGGAAAGTATATAGGCAGAAAGGAGTGCAGTGTTTGTATGATGATGATGGGATGTTAATAAAATGCATTTAGTTCAGCTGAGCATTACTGTGGAAAGAGGAACATCTCAGATTTGGAATAATAACAAGCAAGAAACAATAAGAATGCGGGGCTGTAAATGACGGTGCTTTCAGAAACACTACTGCTCAGCATGGATATGTTGTTGTGTAATGTTGTTATGCAATAGTAATGCGATGGTGTGGCCCTAATATGCATAACAAAAGTGGAATTAAGATTAGGGAAAGTAAGTAGAAAAGGGAATGTGCATTCAGATTGCCTACGTTCCTAAAAGTTTTTCAAGTGAAGGTAAAATACTACATTGGTGTAGATGTGTGTGTGTGGCCGATGCGATGCTGGAATATAATAGAAAGTCGAACTTTATTCACGGTTTAGAGTCATGCACTTTCCTTACTTTAAATACGCTACGCTAAACAAACAAGCACTTTATTTCCTCTTTTTTATAACATAATTGTTTCAGGGTGTTTTAGATTGTGTACGTATGTAAGCAATCTTATAAAAAGAAAAAATGTATGTCTAGCTACAAAAAGGGGAGATGCAACGAAGCAATAAAAAGTTTTTATTTGTAGCGTTCCGTGCCGTTTCTTCGGCTTTTGTCAAAATGGAATTATGATTAGGATTTTATGCAGCAATGGTTGGAGTTCTAAAAAATTGATATTAGCTATTTACAGTAATGGAAAATGTGGACGTAGTTTCTTCCGGGATATCAAAATACATATAAGCATTGTTTTCAGTATGCACAAATTATAAGGATCGTGCTGCCTTTGTGCAGTAAATTGCATTAATAAAAACATTGCTAGACAATAAGTTTGAAAGCTTCAAGTTTACATACTACTGTACAAGTTTATTGAAGGTCGGATAGCTGCACACAAGAAATGGACAGTGCGGTCTGAAAATTTTAAGTTTTATTCACATTTTATTTTGCAAACAATTCATGTTACACGTTATAAACAAATGAAAGGAAAAGTACACATAAAAGTTGTATGTTTTCAAGATATTTGCTTTCAGCGGAAGTGTAGGAAGGAAGAAAGCAATGAAATGAATGAAACGTGGAGTTTATCTTGTTGAGTGAAGCCTGCTGATTATTGTAAGTGTACAGGATATTGATGTTTCAAGTCAAGCAGTTACCAACACCACCCACACATGTTAGTATAGTCGCAGTTAGGCAGTTAGAACTTTCTTGATGGCCTTGCCTTGTCTTCTAGAGACGTTCCACGGGACATTGACGGTGGGTTGAAAGGCTGTCTGGGAGACAAGAGGTTTAAGTAACTCCGAAATTAGCATTTTCACTTACAGCATCCGGCTTCACTTGAAACCATTTTCCGCAGACTCTGTTTGCTCTCCATCCACGTTATTTTCTTGAACGAAAATCTCTGAAATACACAATGTTCGTCTTCTAAAGCTATAAAGTTTCGCCTGTCTGTATTTGCTCATATTATTTGTCAGCCTTTTGTAACTACCATCGGGCTAACAAATAGAGGAAAAACAACAAAAAGAGGCAATCGTGCTCGTGCCAACTCAGAAAACCCCAGATGTGTACTTATTCGCATTATTCATTCTTTTTCGTCTCTCTCACTCTCTCCAATCGTCATTCGTTTTCCATAAAGAATTTCCATGTCTGCTGGTGTAAATGGTCTTGTCTCGATCTTGTAAATAAGTAGTGTATAGCAATGCATTGTTGGTTATACACAAGTGCAGCAGTAAGTAATTTCAAAGGAACATAACCTATTTTACATCTCCGAAACTGTCTCCTCTTTTCTCATTTTATTTTCTCTCCCTGTCCTCCTCCAGCTTTCCTCCGTATTCCATCATCCATTTTCCATGAAACTGCCGGAAATGCAGAATGCATAGAACAAGAGAGAAAATAATCTAATGCCTAGACCAAGTTTAATGTTTTGTTTGCCTTTATTCTTATACAGCAGCTACTCTTAAATACTTTCTATTATTCAACTGCTGCTGCTCCTCTCCTCCATTCTTTCCGTTTCCTGCTCGATGCCCCCTTCATCTCATATTATTATCATCATCTGTCTCCCACTCTCCGCCTGCACAAGTGCATTGGCAATGCAAATGCTTTATTGTTGTTCAGCTGGTGTGCTTTATAGAAAAGTTATAGCAGATATTGTTGTTGGTGGCGCGCCTCTAATTCTCTCTCCCGAAAAGGATGGGAAATGCAACTCACACTGGGACCATATAGTTAACGTTGTAAACACAGATGTACGTGGAAAGTGAAGGTTTTTGTAATTTGCTGTTTGTCGAATTTCATTGTGAACGAGAATAAATGAGCTGGCTGTAAAGAAGAAAGGAAGAATCAGCAACATCCATCCAGCTCAACTATATTGAACGCTTGAAAACCACTTTTCTTGCTGCGTTTGTATACATTTCTTACTTGGCAAATTTTGTATTTTATTACCTTCAGCACTTTGGGGACGCACACATGTAAAATATCGGCTGGGTATTGTGAATAATCAAAGTGAAAGCAGAAAATGGCTTGCATAATAAATTATTATCGTTTTACGGTAGCTGCTTATAATTTCAACGGTGCTGGTGACGTAAAGCTAGTTTGGTGATATGTATTTACAACAAAGGCTTGTTGTGAGGAGGAAAAGCTCAGGAAGGAAATTGCACAGTCACGGCGGTAGTCAATCGTAGTCAAATGCGGGTGCAATATTCAATTCTGATAATAGTAATAACATGAGTACATAGGTAATAATAAATTGCCTTCAAGTGACTCGGCATGATTTTGTACCCTGTAGCCCGTTACATTTCCATGCAGACTTATCAAACGTAAAGGGAACAGTAAAATCAGTTGCATGCATGATTTTGAAATACGGCAGATATTGCTGATAATTGCATGCAGCAGCTCTGCTTAAACACAGCAGCACAATTATATAAGCAAAGTGCAGAAGACGAGAGTGAGGAAGGAAGGGAAATTAATGTACTTTGGACTCTGGGGAGATTGAGTATTTACAGCAAAAGTTGCAGTACGACTTGCCTTACGAGTCGTAAGTTACGACACATAACAAAGTGGTATAGGTATCGTAACAGCTTTTGTACTTAAATCTATTATGTACATCCTCCTCTTAATTTATTCATTTCAACTGCATCATTTCCAAATTCATGCTTGTCTACTGTTCATTCATAACAGCGCATTTTCTTTTGAAGAAGGCCAAGATGAATGGACAAAAAATGTTTCCATACTTTTGAAGTACTGAGTGAATGCTGATTTGCTTTACAAGTGGGCTTATTACATCAGACTAGCAATCCCTTCTAAAATATTATTATATTTATTTGTAAATATCTGACAATAGTACCTCACTTTCATTTCTATTTCATTTCAAACTCTGCTCCTATCCTGTACTCCTACACGCATCTCGAATAACAACGGGCACGAAATGCGATTTTCCTACGTAAAGTAGACTTATTATATAATACTGCAAGGAATTCGGTAATAATAGAAAGTTGTTTTTCGTGAATGCAAACTACATTTGGGACTGTACATGAAAAGAGTAGAAAAAAATTGTTTTTGCTTTTTGTTGCTCTCTGCTCACTCTATGTATACGACTCCCATACATTCATACTATACAGTTGCCTTGGTGGTGTAATATGTGCCCATGTAATATGTAGTTTGATAAAAATGTGTTGCGCTGCCAAACACAAATCCAGCAATATACACCTACCTATATATACTGCAACGCAACAGTAACAATAAGTGAATTCGACGGGATGTATGCATTATTGCAGTAGTGTGAACGCCAGTAGCATACGCAGTAGTGCCAGTAATCTATTTGTATTATTATTATGGGAAATGGCGAATTCTAAGAAAGGAACTTACGCCATGACGCCAACAACGGACCGCCGCCACACATGTGCCTTTTTCCCTTCGATCCCATCCTTCGTTATCCCTTCAAACAAACTCAAACGACGCATTTTCCCCATACAAATACATACGTGTGGAGTACAAAAGTACAATAAGATGATAAGCACACACACAGCATGTGCTTACATTCCTACTCCTAACTTTTTATACACACAATCTCTTGAAGAAACTACTCATCCATCCATCCATCCGTTTTCCCCGCAGAATTTACGCTAGTTTTCTTCGATCTCCTCTGTTATGCCACTGCTACTTCAAATGTGAACCGTGCTTCTTCTTCCTCAACAACGACGTACTTTTGGGAGTAAGTAGGTAGCAACAAGAGTATAAGCAACACTTTGGAATCCAAACTCAAGTAGGTGGTCTTGTAGAGCAGAGACGCATTGACCATGTAGGACGAATGTATATGAACGACTGGAGAGACTCTACAGTACACTGCTGAGTTGTTGTACTTTACTTGTGTAAGAATCGGTACGGACAAGACGTGCACTGAATCCCAAATTAGTCGCTTGGATGTGATGTGAAACTTTGGAAATAAGTAGTGCTAATAAGGCCAGACACAAAATTGCCGTGTTCGATGTAAAAAGCTTTTTCTTACAATTTTCCTCCTTTTCTCACTTCTCTCATGCACCAGCAGAACGAGCACATATTATTCCGCGGCGGCGGAATCATATTGAAGTTTGGCTAGATTGGTGGCAGCGTTATGAAATCTCTCGAGCGTAAATCATAAAAATAACTAAAAAGTTTCAATGAGAGAGAAAGCCAATGAGAAAGGCCCAAGTGTGTGCTAGCATAATTTTTTAACTCGCCACTTAAAATTTGTTACGGTGGGGCAGTAACAAGAGTACCTAACAAATATAATGCGTACAACTACTTAACTATATCACTATATTAATACCACCACAAGTTGAAAACTTTATAATTTTCCGAGAAGATTTCTCGAATAAAAGGCGAAAAAAGTATTATTCTAGTGAAGCGTGACGTTATGTAATGCGGTGGGTAGAGGCGGAATAGAGATTAAAACCATCATCTCAAACCATTTTAATGCTTGTGTGTGGCCACCAACGCCGCTGCACTCACGACCAAACTCCACTCCATTTTTGGGAAACGTTACAACATGAAACTTGACTACTTAACGAAGAGGACGACGACTTGCAGTATTATCAAATCAAATTTACTTTGTACGTTTTAGTTTGATGAGATGAGAGGAAAGTGAAGTTGAAGCGAAACATCACACGACTGTCATTCTTCTCGTTACTCTCGCTCTCAACCATAGCCAGTCCGTTTCCCATAAAATGAACGTGGTTTACAGAGACAAGGAGAAGTCAAGCAAAATGCATAATATATGAAAGGAACGAGGAAATAAAATTAATTTAAGGATGGAATGCAACTTTTCAGATGGAATGAAAAGAAGCATTCCATTTATATAATTTTCTCCGTTCATTCTCCTTTCCTTCCAACAATCCTGTTAAAGCCAATATAAGAGCACGCCAGCTACACATCATGTCACGGGCTACAACAAGTCTCGATCCTGTGATCTGACTGTAAATTGGCAGATAGAAAGGAGATTAACTTGCAAAGCCGTTGCCTGGTTACTAGTTACCAGAGTGCTTCGGGATAAGACAAAATGACGAGACGAGATATAGTTTGTTTGTTGTGATAACTTGTAAAAGTTGTGTCGGAGACAAGTAGTAATTGCAAGGAGCCACGAGGCTGTTGCCCTTTCCCCTTGCATTTTCTCGCACCAAACAAGAGGACAAAACTGAGAATCAGAGAAACTGGCTAGTTAGACCTGTAAACGGAAGTAAACTGCCGTTTTACTTGACATTCACCTTGATCTTTCTCCCTTTATGGTTGTTGTGTATGATGATCATTAACATGGAAACCATCTCATATCTCATGCTACTACACCTCGCCAACACGACACAAAAAAGTTTGACTGGTTGCTGATAACGAAAGAGAAAGTGGGGAGCACCAGCAAACAAACCGAAAAAGGGTAGAGAAACGAAGGTAAACTTTACTGGCTCCCAGACAAGTTTTCAACCGTGTGAAGGTGACAAATGTACATAGAGTAATGAATGGGGAAAGTGTAAGATGATGTGTAGGTACGGCGGTGGTGCGGAGAGATGTGGTGGGAGCGAAACTACTACAGTCACAGCACAGGACACACTACAACTTACCACATCGTTATTAAACAACTTTCCTTGCATTCCATTCCTTTCCCCAAGCCAACCAACTTGATAATATTATGACTACCGCCGCCACGGTGATGATGACGGCGATCCAACGACCATGACATGCAACTCTTAACGAGAAAATGACAGAGAAGTGAGCAGACACGTGAATAAGAAGAAGATGATGATGATGACACTCGGGTTCCAACAACTCTTGCATCATCACTTTTATCTCTGCGCAAACATACATATGAAAATTCCTTTACTTGAGAGCTACATATGTCATTTTTATGTCGTGTTTTTGTTTATTTTTTTCTGCTTCTGGAATGTTGTCTTCCAGTGGATACTTGATTTTCGGTAGCTGTGAGCAAAATACAAGTTCTGTTTAAATTCATAAATAGCAACACGCCTCCACATCAAAAAATATAAAGAAACGGTTTCATAACGAAGAACACTTTTTGGTTCATGTTGACGCTTGTTAAAGCCATCATATAATCTGTATATCTAGGTTGTTAGTGTGTTGCGTGTCTGTAAACGAGTAGAAAGAGAAAGACAAAACTTTTACTCTTTTCTTGTCCTCTGAATCGTTTTAGCCGCAGTGTTTTGCTTGTTAGCATGAGCATCATAATTTTACACAGAGGCGTAGGCAAAGGAAATTAGTGCCTAAAGCCAGGAATCCGAAAAAATGGTAGCAGGAGAAAGTAGACAACAAACAAGCCGAAGAAGGATTTAAGAAAAAAAGGAGAGACTAATGCCCTGCTGCTGAGATGTATCCTGCTGACTTTTCCCTATCAACTAAAGACATACAGGGCAAACAAGTAGCTAGTTAGTTTTGAAAATTATGCACACATACGTTAAACTTTGTTTACTTTTTCTTCGCACCATAAGCTACACGCTGCGATATATACATTCCACATCTTTTGCGTAACTTTCCTACGGACTCTACTCTGCTGACTTAAAAACTGCAAAATGTGGTTTATTGTTTAGCTAGTTTCCGCTCCCGGAAGTGAAAACTTTTTTGTCATCTTGTCCCGTCTACGTTCGCCGTCGTCTCCTTCTCATCACACAACTCACTCGCGTGTCGCCTTCTTCCCTTTGACTCGCACTACTTTTTATGTCTTTTTAGCATCACCATTATAAATAGAAACATGCATAAAATCTGGTGGTGTGTTGTGTTCACTTATACATGACCCTACAAAATACTTTTTTCTGCTGCTCACACAACAACATCCAGCGCCAGAGTATCATCATCAAAAGTGAAGCGCGCAGCGGAACAGTAACTTTTTAAGAATAAATAACGAACAATTTTCCATGTGCTTTTACTACTACTACTCCCTTCTGCATAAATAGCTATACTTTTTGTTCTCTTTTCCATTTTACATTACACACTTCACGTTTTATTAGCCTTTGCCTAAAGAACGACCTCAACTTTTGCTTGCTTCACTGCAAAAACTTTTAAATGGTGTACATAATAGTATTTTATGGGAAAACCAGCAAATCCTAATAGGTACTCTGTAAATACACATCCCATAATATACTATACTCTTCTTGCACAATGAAGGCGCAAGCAAACAAAGAACAATTTTTTTGCTGTAATAATAATCATGCTCATTGCCATAGTAAAATGTATGCGAATGGTTATGTAAAGAGAAAAGTAAAGAGTGTAATGAATGGGCTCACGCACGCAGCAGCAGTCAAAGGATGAATGTATCTGCGCCGACATAACTTTCTCCTCCAGTCAGTATTATAAGTTTTCACAGTTCCTTTCCGGATTACACAAATAATGGAAGTTGGATTAACTTTTCTTCGCCGAACAACAAAACTGTCTCTCTCTCTCTCTGCTACCCATGCTCCATCCAAGTCAGACGGCAAGGCTAATAAGGAACCGCTGCATGTACTTTGGCAGAAACAGAACCACTACTTTCACCGCAACTACAACAATAATAAAATCCCTCTCCTTCTCTTCTTCTTCTCCTTCGTCTTCAATTCCTGTTATTATTATTATTAGTTTGCAGTTTTTGTGTACTATTGCCAGCATTATTAACATGAACTGGGTTGGGTGCACGTGCGGAGGCTGTAATAACAAGAAAAATCGCAGCTAAAATCGGTTTATAAACCGCCTACGCATTTTATTGCATAGCGCTTTACGCACTATGTATGCCAGTATAAAGTGGAATGGATTTCAAGGAAAGTTTCCATTTCGGTTTCATTTATGGATTTCATTCAATTTATTTTCTCTTGAGGAAATTACACAGCATAAAGAAATGAAACAATGTTACAAAGTTTGCTATTTAATAAGGAATCTGATTCTGGTAGTCTTTCAAGTATTAAGCAGAGGAAATAATAAGTAACCTTAACGGCAAAACAAAATCATTATTTCATACGACATGGTAAAGTCCATGCACAGTATTATGATATACTATAGTACACGGCCCAAACTTTACCATTTTCGAATGTTAATATGGCTTCCCTTGTATTGCAACTAGAATCGAAGGATTTGCATTATGTCGTAAGCAGCCATGACGCAAAAGTTTGTCGTTTCATTATGTATACTAGCTTATGGTCTAACGGAACAGAATTGCTTCTTGATAAAAATAAATAGATCTCAAGATTTTTACCTTAAGTATCTCAATGTTTTTGCTTTCATCTTTTAGAATTTTGCTTCTAGGATAACCTCAACTGATTGAGTTATACGAGTAGATGGAGATTTATCTAACTAATGAATATGGCGACAAGGTATTCCAGGTAAATAAGTTATAATAATATCGTTTTGACAAATTGGATTAAAGAAAATTGCTCCGCTCTGAAAAGTACAAAGTTTAACAAGCTAAATATAGCTTTCTAAATATGCAAATCGCATTATTTAACAGGAAATGGTATTGTCATTGAAAAGTTTTTGCATTTATAGCTTCCTTCTTCATTTTGGGGGGCAAACTTTTTTCTCTCTTGTTCCCTTCATGTTATCCTCTTCCAATCCATTAAGTAAAGACAAGGGAATTAATGAAATTACATAAACTTACCTTTTCCTATTGTTTGACATTGTACTTGAGACGAACAACTGGATTTACTCGTTCCAAAAATCTTGTGTTGTGTTCTTTCTTGCTTTTATCGCATGATCTCTAAGCCAACGTATTACACTGGTAAGCCTCGACTCGTGAGCAGGGAAATTCTTTAATCATCATTCATTTTCAGAATTTAGTACATTTCTCAACACCAGAAGCATAAACTATGCTCCCAAATATTATATTTTTCGGCACTGCAACAGCAGCGGTTAAGAAAAACAAATGAGCTGGTTTGGTCAAAAAGTGCGTTGTGGTCTTATCAACCTGACATAAACAAAGCAGCTTACTAATGATATAACGCCTTTCTTTTCCCTTTCTTAACGAGCTTTATACTTACTCGTAGATATTTTTCAGCTCAAATGCATTTTCCCTCGTAATAATATATGCAACACTGCTGCTCCGGCTAAATACGGTTTTGAGCAAAAAGCGAACATTATCTACTTGATCTCGTTTGAAGTTTTTGCTAGCTGCTACACCCACAACTCATACAAGAAACTTTCATGCTCATTCATTACAGCAAAGTTAACACCGGTAGCAGCGTCGGCGGCAGACGTGTGGCATGGCATTGCGTTCATGGAGAAATATGCCGCTGTACTCCCTTGGATTTTCCTTGGATAAATGGACTGAATAACTTTTCCCTCCAAGCGTTTCAACAGATTCCGTTGCTGCTTTCCATACACAAAAAAGTTATCTTGATATTACAGGACTCTATGGTCTCCTCCAGTGTTAACTGCATTTTTTGGTGAGTTGGGTGATGATTATATGGAGTCTTTTGAAAAGTCGCTTTTAACTAGGGAAATAATGCATATCTGGCTTTTGGCTCATTCCTCGTGAAAGTGAGAAAAGAGATGATCGGAGAATCAAGTCAGCAGCATTGCTGCTTATATTGTGTGCGCCTATGAACAAAATGCTCTGGACTTGCAATCCTATAATGCCGACTTTCTCTCTTTTTACCTCGGGATTGTGGTTCTATTCTGGTTTTTGTCGCAGAGGGACAAAACATAATGAACTTAGAGGAAGGGAACAAGGCCTGGGCATACCACCGCCAGCATCAACTACAAACTACCTACCACTGCTTTCTCTAAGGCAGCTTCTGTAACGGACTCACTTTTCCTTGCGATGTAAGCTGGTAGTTGGCATCGGAGTTGGGGATTATGCATTGATGCATTGTTGTTGGTTGAGTGTGTGTTAAAGTTCATTGAACGAGCTGGTAAAGAGCCTTTAATACGCACAAAGCGTACTCTATGATTTTAGCACTGCAGGCCATTATAGTAATTTCATTATTATTATTGTTATGTGGAATGTTGTTAGAGGTATTTAAATATGCATGAATATCAGTCTCCAAATCTGTATGTCTGTCTCCCAAGAGCATTTTGTAGTGGTGACGACGGTTGTAGTAGAAGAAGGTAACGCGGAATTCAGTAGAATGGTGAAAGTTACGCACGAAATGCCTACGACGACGAGGAGAATAATATGAGTGAAGAATAGGAAAGTAGTCTCGTCTCTCATGATAAAATTGCTTTGGTGCCATAGTTGACGACTTGCTCGCTAATATATTATTCGACTTTGGCTGTAATGTGAGAAATCACTTGTGATTTCAACTCTCTGCTACAACAACCAACCACGCAACAAAATTGTAATACTATTATGACCGAGTCGATCACTTCATGTTGATATGTTGCCGGCGACATAGTGACTAGTGAAAGTTATAAATATAATATATGTCAATTTGAGTTTGACTTTAATATTTTGTCGGAGTAGCAGTCGTACTGGCGTAAAATATTATTAGTATGTAAGGGTATTTTTGATGATGTGCTTAATGATGGCAAAGTGGTTCCTTTCTCGTTTTGCGTGTTACATTGCGTGAGTGAAATCGCTAATCCACTTAAACATTCATTCGACTACTACAAAGTAGCAAGAGCAAGTAAGCGTGTGTATTATCCAACATCATTAATAAGCTTTTCATTTTCCTCATGCATATTTAACTAGTCACCAATAATAATAATAATACTTTCTTCTCCTGGTCACGAATACTCCTACTTTGTATTCTTTGTATCTCGGTTTAAGTGCATAATTGGACACTATTCACTATAACATCAATGGTAATACCGTATTAAACTAACGGAGGAACGCTGTATGCATGTAAGTATGCTGTGTGTAGAAATAATTTTCTCAACATTGCAGATGGACCAGTTCAATTCGGAGCTGTTTTGTAGAATAATTTATGACAAAAGATTTAATTTGTAATTTAAAAATGGCGACAAGTTGACAACTTGCGCATATGTTGCGTGCTATTATGAGAAAAGAATCTCTTGCTCCATTCAATACAACCTCAAAAAATTTCCAACTTGTAGTTGTTAATTAAATTCAGCTTCCAACGTCTACAATATTACTGTCGTTTATGCCCTCACCATCTTCGTGATTCCTTACTCAATTTTTCCTAATAACCTTCTCCAATGAGTCAAAGTATAATGGTAAAATACACATTGCCTCAGTAGAAACGTAAAAACATGGAAAATTCTCTCTTTCTGAACAGTCCTTCAATCCACATCTAGGCAGTAGCACCCACAGATGTACGAGTAGATCAAAGAAACCAACAGCGCTTCCACTTGAGTAAAAAATGTTGCTTTATCTCGTCGAATTGTGTGTATGTATTTGTGCAGGGAGACCTATAGAAACGTGATGGCATATGATGATGATAGTACTGCAAGTGTTGTGGGTGCTATACACTCCTTATTGCTATGCCAGAGGTGCGACGCACATCTTTCTTCTTTTTATAGAGAGAAGATTCTTTTTTAGTTTATACATTTCACTTTATTGTAACAAAGTTAGTTGGTTATTTATGTGTATGTTGTTGCTGTCTATGTGTGAGTGTGGTTCAATGAAAGATTGCTATTGACTTTGGTGGGCAGAGAGCTTTACGCACTTTTAAAGGTTTTCATCGTTTGTCTGTTCTGTGCGGTTGTATGTATTTACAGAGGATTTTTTAGATCCAACTTGGATGAAATTCTTTTGAAAGTTTTGCAACGGTAAGCGAATGCTTTTGGATGTTTATTGTAAAGATGGATAGAAAGAGTGAGTGAGGGAGAGAAAGTATTTATTACTTTGAGGAGAATCGTGTGCCGGAATGCCCCTTTTTACGATATTATAAAGCCTCGCGGAGAAGAATTTACTGAACATGTGAGCTTTCTCCTCAGGCAGGCTTTTATGCAATTCTCCGCACAGAATACCAAATGAATGGCCCATCCATTAGAACTTTTGTTCTGTTTGTTGTTCGACCGACGTGTCTGTTGTTGTGAGTGAGTCCTAGTCGCCATACAGTCATCCTCCTCTAAACATCTACTTCTTTCAGAGAGAAAACACGCTATATATTTTCTCCAACGATAATATTCTCTCTATCGTTTTGTCGACTTGATTCAAAAACGGTGTTGTCCGTTGTGCGTGTTTGATGTACCGGTACTACATCAAGCTGGAAAGGTTCATTGATAGAAACACCCAAAGTTGTACTATATAGTTTATTTGTGTGTTACCCAACTACCACCACAGCCCCCCAACAATGTCTTTTTTTCATGAAAAAGTTACATACATGCAATCATTCCTTTTCTGGTTGAAATAATATTATTGCATTGGTTGCTCCTGCCGTTGGTGGTGGTGGGTAGGCAGTTTTCCCCGCTCTGGTTACTTTAAGTGGCCGTTAGTTATACACATCCACTTTCACTTTTAGTTACATTTCGTCGCTCTTTCACTCACTCACTTGACTGCTTAGCTCTCAATTGTTTATATAGGTATAGTCGCTGCCACATTGTTCACTTTAGATTATAGCACCACGCGTAGCTTCCTCTGACGATGCTCATCATTTTCCCTTGAGCTAGCAATGGGGAAGGCAACAAACCAACATGAAATGGAGATGTGGAAACAAAAAAGGGAAGGGGACCAAAAATGGCTGCTTATAGGTGTATTATTTTTGTGTTCTGTGAATGCAAGTCGATGTCAGATTTTTAAAAGATATAATATGCACATGATATGCATATATTCAAAATTTGAGCGAATCAGGCAAAAGCCTAAAGTTGAACATCACCGCACTACACACTCATTACTGTACATGAGAAGTGGTGTGTCCCCTGTCATTCATCTGAATTTAAATTAATTATTTCCTAATGACTGCAATAGCTAATGATAATGAGAGGGAGGACGACGGTCTTGATCGTGAACGTCCACGTCATCCGGTGACGTTGACGTTCATGAGTGAAGGGGATGTTTATAGCAGAGTAAATTGTAAATACCATTCGCTGCAATAATCAACATCCCTGCTGATTTATATGGACCACCACTGTTGAACGTCGTCCCGTTGCATTTGTCTATTATTATGACTGTTTCGTAGAGGGACTGGGATTTGTTACAGCAGCTATTTGGGTTTCAAGTATTGCTTGCTGCAGTCATGCATGCAGTTTGTTTGGTAGGATGAATGTCGAGGGAAAGGGGGAGAGCGTGAAAAGAGGAAAAGTACGTCAAATAAGTACATAAGCAATGAGCTTAAATTTATGCATATTAGTCAGTCAGTTGGAACTGATGATAATAATTATTAACTTGTACGCATTAAAGCAGTGAAGTCTGTACAAAACTTACAAAGTGTAATTTTAGGGGAAATGAAATTCTAACTTTCCAAAAAATAGTTTTCAAGTGAATAGTATACAAGGTTAAAATTTGGACCTAACCTACCACTGCACAATAATCGACTGCGGCTTTACGCCAACCAGTGCAAGGAAAGGCTTGTGAAGGAAATGAAAATAAAACTTTTTAAGTTTTTTTCTCTATTCTGCAATGCACTAATAATATGGAATGAAAGGACATACAAAAACATTTTACTTAAATGGTTATCACATCTCGTCACGACGACGATCGTAGCACGAAAAACTGGAATATTATTAGATGAGGACGACGAGTACGATACCAAGAAGGAAAGTTTTCTCTCTCCTTTCTTCTCAACTTATCCGTTCTGGCAACAAACGAAATAAACATATCAGGAGGATCATTTCATAAAAATGCATGAGTTACCCTTTTCTGGCTATCAATATACAAATATACATTATACATACCTACTTAATACAATCCAACGAACCAACAAAACTACCAAATTATACTGAGCATGGCTGATTGGTCCGTGGTGCAAACTGCAAAATGGAAATTAAGCTGAAGCGGAATACAGCACGGAAACATTATTTCACTTCCTCGTTTACATTTCCTCTATGCACAGTTGCTTTGCTCGCATGTGCTAGTTCTTTCCTGTCCCTTACTTATTATTACCAACCACGTTGATATCAATGTCACTGATCTTAACAAATGTATATTGTACTTTATATTTTTGGCTTTTAACGAGGACGTATACTCTAAATGCGTAGTCATCATTGCCATCATCAAGAGTCAAAGTTACCTATTTTTACCACAATCAACTCAGATCTTGTGGCAAGCAGGGGAAACGCTCTAATTTATTAAGCGATATTTAACCACTCATTGAGGAGCTCATGATAATTTTACATGGAAGGCAGTGTACATTTCCATCGGTAATACATAGTTGACTAGAGTGCAACACAGAATAGTAAATGTATCCTTAAATACACAAACAGAGTTGTATTTAAAAAGTTTATTCTAAATTATCAGATCCAATTTATTTGTTTCCTGCCACTGTCGCCAATACATGCATATCTACGACTCTGTCTGCTACTATGTCGTCGTTAATTTTTCAATTCTCTTGTCTGTACTTTGCTGCACATGCCTTCCTGTCTCAACTCTAGTAGTACAAGGAAGACAAATTTAATTAACGATACACAAACAGAAAAACTATACGCTTAAAAAGCATGCATTCAGATATCAAAACGATCTCGTCAATAGCAAAACAAAGAAATGTATACAGTTTTCACGTTCACAGACACTATTCTCTCCTTATTTAATCCTCTCTCTGCCATATCGCAACTTTTTTTCCCGAGTACCCTCTCTGTCGCTGTAATCAATTTTCTATAATATTTTATACCCGTTAAATCTTTCAATTTTAATGGTTTCTTTAAAAGGACCCGTCTTCGACTAACGCTAACTCTAAAAAGTGGAAAGAACAAGTTCCGCCGAAAAGGGTTACAGTACAGCAAGCAGACAGACACAAGTACATCTTGAGCTATTAAAGTCTTCCTCCAACTACTCTCATTTCTTTTCACTCCCAATTCTATACATATAAGCACACCAGTATATGGTATAAATGAACTTTTGCGACGACTACTGGAGTAAAGAAAGACGACTCACTCAAAAAAGTTGCTACTACTTCTTCTTCCTTTGCCTATCTTCTTCTCACTCTACTAATGAGCCAAAATGTTTACGGAAAAGTTTCACGAACAAAACGATCCGTGTATTGTAGGTACTTGTATGTATGCTGTCGTGTATTTTGCCGAACAGTTTGATCAAGAGAAAGCTGCTGCTACTACTCTTCTTGTAGAGTTTGCACAATGAAGGCAGCTAAAAAAGGAGAAAATTCCCGATGGAAGCCTCTGCAATTTCATAGGGTAGTGAGCTAGGAAAAACAAAATATCTTCAGCGACTGCTATTCCTATTCCTATATAAAGCGAATGCCGACTCTCACAAGACAAGTCAGGCCTTATTCCTCTTGTCTCCTCTCTGCTGTCGTGAGTAAAGTAATTTGTTCCCTGTAACACCACCACCACCGCATCCACTACACTTACAAAAATTGCACACCAGCCACAACACTTGGAAAACTATACAGAATATCAAAATGATACTTTTATATACTTATTTTCTATCGAAAGATATGTATCCTCTCTCTCTCGGCATTCTTCTGACTCTAGCAATCTGACTGATTTTTTGCCTCGTATTTCGTTTGGGGATGCTGATGCGCGTATACACTTCGTTTTCGATTTAATTTCGTCCCATCAGAGAAGTACAAGAGTACCAAACCAAACTACCAGCAAAACCTTTTACATTTTTTTCTTCGACTCTACTTCATCCTTCTCCATCCAGCGAGCAGCAGCAGATAAAAAGGCTTAGCCTGGCTAGCCAAGTGTAAACTTGCATTTCCGTGGTTCATTTCCCAAACAGAGAGAAAAACTAAAAAAGTTTGTTTTTTACTCCACTGAAACTACACTCCTACTACGACACACTGTCTAGTTAAGCAAAAAAATCTTTTTTTTGGAAAGGGAAGAAAGCTGTCACATTGGTTGAGTAAATGAAAGGAACATGAACTTGTAAGCAGTTTGCTAAAGCAAAATGGATATTTTAACCTTGTTCGTTCTTTAAATCAGCAAAAGCCTTGTGTGCAGAGGAGCTCGTTTCTCTGTAAACGAGTGTGTAAAAAGTAAAAACATTATATTAAAATGAACTCGATTCTCGTTTGAAGTGAGCTAAGTGAAAAGGAAAGTTTGCTCCGGGTAAATGTTCCCTCTCGCTTTCTCCCGGTCTATTTTGGTAGCTTTCATTCCGCCTGTTACGTACATAACTACAAAACTTTACTTTGTACAAATTACATTGATGTCGACTGACGTGTAGCCTTCATCATCATGGTCAATGAATAGACATGCACATATTTTTTTTTGCACTTTCATCATAATTTCATCAGATGAAATGTTGATTATGCACACACATTTCTCATTCATTATGTAGACGATACAACGATAATACTACTACACAGAGCGCCACGTGCCTTGCTGAATTTGAATTAGTTAAATGCTGAATAATCCGTGAGAGTGTAGGGAAAAAAGTGAGAAATATGCACATTTGAAGTTAGAACTACGAGATAAAGCGTACAACAAACGGCATATATATACTTTTTCTGACAGTGTCTAAAAATAACAGCGGGATATGGATGGAGTGTGTACATATATATGCGCCACTAATGGAATAGCTTTGTTCAGCGGATGCAGGCAATATTGATTGATACACAACTGGTTTATTCCACTACTGGGTTGGGACGTGCTCAGTCCCAATAATATGACTTTGATGAAAAGGAATTATTTATAACGTTGAACATACTTGCACACGTACATACGTTTAACACTAGTTGGCGGGGCCCGTCCAAGACGGGCTCTAGCCTCCGTCAAAAATTCATATGCAGATGCCTGTTTTCTTTACTATTATTAAAATATTATTTTAATAATAGGAAAGAAAAGAGACATCTGCTAATTCCGAAGAATTGCCCAGGGCAAGCGACGACGGGCAAAGCATTATTAGTGCCACTATCTGTCTTATCCACAAAAGTGTCACTACTGAGGTAGATATGCTCCTCTCCAACCATTAAGTCAAGAACTTCATCATTAATCTTAGGCCATAATATCGCCCGCTTTGACATATCATTAATGTTATCAATTGCAATGCGACTCCCAAATGTTTCAGTAACAATACATCCATCCATTACAATGCTAAAAATATGCGTTTAGAACGTAATTGCGTAAGGCTTACAGAAGGGGGTTCCCGATCAAAGAATCGGCGGATTTTTAAATGGATTTCATAATTAACATCAGGATATCAATTTACATATTATGCATAATGAGTTACAGCGCAATTTGTTCGAGTGCGGGTTACCATAACACTTTGTCGACTGTTGATAAGCCTTGGTTTTCAATTTGAATATCATGTTTGAAATCAGGAGGCCCGCTTACATTTGTATACTGATTTTCATCGAAATGTGAACAATTGTAGGGTAATCAACACGTTATCGACCGTTGATAAGCATTGAATATTAATTTCGATATTATATTTGAAATCAGGAGGCCCGCTTACATTTGTATACTGATTTTCATCAAAATGTGAACAAATGTAGGGTTATCAACACGTTATCGACCGTTGATAAGCATTGAATATTAATTTCGATATTATATTTGAAATCAGGAGGCCCGTTTACATTTGTATGCTGATTTTCATCGAAATGTGAACAATTGTAGGGTTATCAACACGTTATCCACCGTTGATAAGCATCGATTTTTATATTGGGCATCATATTTGAAATCAGTATGCCCGTTTACATTTGTATGCTGATTTTCATCGAAATGTGAACAAACGTAGGGTTATCAACACGTTATCGACCGTTGATAAGCATTGAATAATAATTTCGATATTATATTTGAAATCAGTATGCCCGTTTACATTTGTATGCTGATTTTCATCGAAATGTGAACAATTTTAGGGTTATCAACACGTTATCGACCGTTGATAAGCATTGAATATTAATTTCGATATCATATTTGAAATCAGGAGGCCTGTTTACGTTTACAAACTATTTTTCATCGAAATAGGTAAATACATTTTTTTAAAGTTGTGACGACGTATATCTTATTTGGCTTGGTTAGGATTTTTGTGGTAGTACACATGATTCATGTGTATTGTACTCATCTCATAAGTATGTGTACAGGAACGTAAACAAAACAGTCACACACAGAAAATCTGTCGGAGTTCGTTTATATATATGATTTTTTACAATTGATATTTAAATGAAACCTTTGGGTTGCAAATTAAATCTGCTGTTTATGCAGAGCTCAGCAGAGGAGCCCTTTCCACTTTCGGGTTCCCTTCTGTGATTCTTGATGAGTTTTCTCGGAAAATGAAACCATTCTACTATTTTCAAAAACGTAGATATATACACGCATCCGTTCATATTCACTTAAAATTTAAATGCGTCTACCAATTGCATCCATCCTATATAACCACTCGTCTTGTATCACTTTCTTGATAAGTATAACTACAGCCTGCAAAAAATTACTGGGTATAATATAGGTCGAGTACTAGTTCAATCTGGTTTCATTGTGGCGCACATAATAAAGTAACTCATTTCTCTTTTTTCTTTTTGTATTTTACTACAAGAGGAGTTAGTAGCAAGTGCGAGTGAGTTTTCTAATTTTCTTTTGATAAAAGACCCTTAATAATGAGGCTCTCTGTCTGCTTGTGTCCCACTTTGACCTACACAATGGAACACATTTTCATGTACACTATAGCTAGTTGCTACTAAAACCAACCAAGGGGAAAAAATTGTTACACGAAATTCCGCTTAGAAATACCCATCAAGTCTGCCAATACTATTTACTACATACTTGAGTGAGAAATGTGGGTGAAAGATGTTTCGAGAGAATGGAATCGCTCATTCTTCTTTACTACTCTAAGCACTCACCAAATTGTGGTAACTTAGCAAGAATCTTTTTCACAGAGAGTCCCTTAATGCATTCCCTCAGGTTTTATACTCCTTTTCTCAAAGCTCCGCATAGGTACATAATGTAAACTGTAGAATAATAGGAGCAGTTGATTTTCCTGCTCCTCGATCTCTGCTTTCCTTCTTTCAAGTTTTCTGCATGCAAACCTGTGACAGCTTTTGCATTTTAGATTTTCAGGGTTAGTTTCAGTTGGATTGTTGGAGACGCCGCTCGCTCTTCGTATATTCTAATAAGGGACGAGGATAATAATAAGCCGCAAGAAAAGGAAGCGGCAGCTTTCGCTTTTGGAATTGGATTGTGTCGGTGGGAAATGAGAAGGTCTAACTTTGCTGGGATTGTATGACTCTCCTCTTGATTCTTCCTCTGATGAGCTTGCCACTATACAAGCCATACATATTGTCTCGTCTTGCGACATTTCAAGCCAAAAGCCAGACCAAAAGGATACGTGCTCTAGGTAGCAATATTTTGCCTCCATTTACCTCCATATATACATACTGTCATATATACATTTGTACGGCACACCACCACCACAACCATCATCCTTCTACATCTTCATCATCAGCACGACCACCCAAATGAAGTTTAAAGACAAGGGCGGCAGCAAATTCCTTCTTATTATTATTTTCCTTGCATCATCATCTCGACACTGTCTCCTGAATGAATAGCAGTGAGTGAGCACCATGACAAGAGCTCTCTGCATACATATACATACCTTCTAGATTGGTTCACTTCAAATCATTATTTCAAGTAGGGACGACACTGTTCCAAGGGCACTGTCGCACTTTGTGTCGTCCTCACGACGACGATGTTCACCCGGGAACATGGCGCTTCTTCAAGATGCCATGAAGCTTTAAAGGATCTTCATCAAACCTCACGCATGTGTTTCCGGAGACTTTACTATTCCCTTTCAGCTTCCCTGATGATCATCACCAGCATATTCACAGCGACCGTGTTGATGATCCTCTTTGTGTGTAAAGCTGTCTCCATTTTCCCAACGCCTCTCGGGTGTATTCTAAAGGAATGCTGCTTGCAGTTTTCGGTAGCATGGGCTCGTTCTTGGGTGAATGAATTGGATGCCGAGATCCTCATCAGTGTCCCGCCGCCGTTGGCATCATTATATTCAGATCATGTGGGTGCATAAAACCATTTGAATTAAAAATGGGAATGATGATGAAGAGAGTAAAATGAAGGCTGCTGCCACCACCGTCAGCAGCAGGAGGGAAAGTGCTTCCAGCACTCTTTCGGTTGTCTCTGTGGTATCGAGTTTACAAAAGCTTGATTATGAGAAGTTACACTGCTGCTGCTGTTGGTGGTGTCGGTGGTAATGAACGGATGGAAATTCGCTACAGTAGCCTAATTTTTTATTAAGGAATTGCGTTTTCCATTTATTTCTCTTCATTCACTATAGGTATTTGAAGATGGAGAGAAATAAGAAATAAAAGGGGATTAAGAAGAGACGAGAAAATAAGTGGAATTTGACTCGGCGACACACATTCTTCCGTAGTGTTTGCACAAAAGTATGTAGGCGGGTGGACACAGATGTACAATCCCCGTGAAATGGCTTGTTGTACCTATAATACCTATGTTAATTATTTCCATCTTTGAATCAAGGACAATTACGGAGCGACACTGAAGACTTCTCATAGTGTGAAAAGTAGGGCAGAGCATTTATGAAACGAAACAGGGACACATACAAATGTGTGCAGACCAAGACGACTAATTCTTGATTTATTCCCTCTGTGGCTTTATATGCGCTCATTCGTCGTCACTCTCTTTCTCTCCTTCCCCTCGGTAATAATGAATGATTGTTACATGGTGTCAGAGAAGTAGGAGAGCAGAACCAAATGGCTATCTCGTACTCGAGAGTAAATAGGTCCATAGTGCTGTCTCCTTGATGAATGTATGCCTCACTGATTGTCATTCTTTTGAGGTTCTAGTGGATTTTCCGCCTTGCTGCTGTAGAATGTGTGCAAGTGCGGATCTAGATTTTGATTCATTTCCATTGTTTCGAAATGTGACAAATCCACATGATTTGCCATGCTTTCATTAGCGTCGTGCCTGCCTGTCTGCGTTCATGTGGGCATGCATCCCTTTCCAGCCAAGTGTGAACGGGACCCAAATCCAAAGTAATTAAAATGTCTGAAGGACGTGGAACAACACGCGCACCATTTTTCTTAAGAAACAAAGTCAATATTAGGGGAAAATAGGTATTTACGTAAATACGTACATACAGACACACAACAGATTTTAGCAGCTGGAGATTTATTGCCGTACGCTGGATTACACAAGCATAACTACTTAACATTGTGTTGCATAATAATATTGTCCGTGGGCGATTTTTGCTTATGCAAATAAAACAATACGGATATAAAAAATAAAAATGCATCTTGCATCATTTTCTCCCTTCAAGCCCTATCAGTCTCTCAACAATCCATTATTGACGCCTACACATTTATAATGTACGTCCATACACCACATGCATCTGGAACCCCATATTGCACAATATTCTATTTTAGCTTCCAGTGTGCTCCAATTCATTGTAGATTTTTCTGTGCACAGCAAAGGAATATTTTTTTTATATGAATGGAATCCCCAGTAGCGCTACGAGAGCAGCATATTCCCGTCAATGTCCACTCGAATCCATTTCACATTTCCACATCGGGTCATTCCATTCTTTGTGCTCTAAACACGTAACCCTTCTTTTTCCAACAGCAGCAGCAGCAGCACAAAAGAATAGTCCACCATTCTTCTATTATTCCGTCCTCTTTACACAACATTTTTTTGGGGAAACTGCACAAATCAAATTCCCATGGGTCTGTGAATTATCCTACTTTTCAGTAAACTACCAACAACAACAACAACCTATCGATCCTCTTGTAAGCGCATAGAGACGGAAGGCAGCGTCGTATGTGTACCTATGCAAGTGTACACAATGATATCAAACAAGAGAGCTACTGCCATTTTAATGCGAAACGAAGTCCCCAAAGGACTGTTCCACTATTGCCATTTTGCTATACATGCATGTACACACACCCACCAACACCACCGCCAACAGATAACTTACATGGCGAATCTGACTTGGTCTGCTCTGGCCTGTCGAAATACCGGATGAAGTGAATGAATCCAAATAAGTCCACCCGGTTCTTCTTGGGCTGGAGTGCTGCTGAATGAACAAGAAAAGGCGAACGAAAGTGAAAGTTGTGATGGTGGTGGTATATATGTTACACGTAGCACATGCTTTTTGCTTCTTGTTGTTGCAACTCCGTGTGCTCGATGATGTCGTCTGTGAATTGAGATTACAATTTTATGTCCCTTGTTCGATTTCCTGCTTTTCCTCCAATACACTCACTCAAGTATATTTAGCTGAGCACTTTCTCCAAGAAATAACACAATGAACTCTGACTCAGCTACGATGATATAAGGAGAAGAATCGACTTTGCAGCATATTTCATAGGTATATAAGCAGGCTATACATTTTCCTACATTTATTATGGTCCATAATTTAAATTCCCTTCCAAGCACAATTTTCCTCTCATATGTCCCATAAAACTGGCCCAAAGTATCAACATCACCCAACGTCCAATCTTGTCCAACCCCACCATTTTTTCTGTGAAAAAGTAATAACAAAATGGACCTCCCATGGGTAAACCAATGAAGAAAAGGAAAACGAGTTTACTAGTAGCTCTCATTCTCGCATCACCACTCCTGCTCCTTAAAGGCAAAAAATTGTTAACTTAAACTTTACTCCCGTCGAAAAGAAACCAAACTACATACCTCCTTGAATCTTGCAGGTTTAACTACATCCACTGCTATTTTAGCACAGTTCTAATACAAATACCTTCATCATATGCTCTACCACACTGTACTGCTGTGGCGATTATTGGAGAGCTAACCTCCCTTTTTACTATCCTAAAATTCAGTTGTTGAAAAGAAAAGTTTTTAAAAAGTCCAAATTAAACAAACTTTTTTTTTTACTTTTTCCCTACTTCCGCCCATTCTAATTCCCTCTCTCGGGCCCCTTTCATTTCCCATGAATTTCATTGCTCACTTCCGTGTACATTATGCCTTCTTATGATTCCTCCATCTCTTTCACTTGCTGTACATAAAGTTGGGTTTCAATGGGGTTACGTCTTTCTTTAAATTCCAATGAACTCCAAACAGACGAGGTAAATGTAAAACGAGAAGGGATATGAATGATGTTACACAATAAAATAATTATGGAAGGCGGACTTGCAATAACCATTGCCCCATGAATTCCAATTTTGTGCGGATAGTCAAACGAATGCATTTACATTGACACAAATTATAACAAGTACGGAATGGACCAGTCATGAAAATATATATGTATTTGTTTCAGAATAAACTCGGACTACATGCAAGGATGACTCACACCAACCTCAAAAAGCAAAATCATTGACCATTTGAATTATATACTTATTTGTACTGTACTTTTACTTGCCATCCTGCACAGTGCTGTGTAGCATGCACAATTTGTTAATCTTTTGTTACTTTTTAAAAAACAAAACGTCGTAATGCTCACATTATGATTTGTTGCTTTACACTAAGCAATGCCACTACGAATTTCATCCCAGCACAGCTCAGAAATTTATGACTCCCCATACAAGTAATTTATCTATCCATCCAACATTACCGACCAAAGCAACGCAAAAAAGTTTTAGGTCTTCACTATTTTTATCTTTCTCTCTTTTCCCAAGATTTTTTACTCCTTTTACAATTAGTATTATTAGCTGATGTGAGCGTATCCAGTGTCTTTATAGAACTCTACTCGAGCAAGTGCACATAAAACAAGCAGTTTGCTGAATAGTAAAGTTTTATGTCTTGCATCGTATGAAGATGGAGTATTTCGAACCAGTCGAAATGCAAGGACAACAATCATGATAATCGTTGTTCAGACGATCAGCAACAGTAACGAAGATGATGGTACGCAATAACTTAACCAGCAGCTTTCTTCCATTTTGATGTGCCAAACAGACAGGCGTAACATGCGTAAGTAGACACTCGTTGGTTGGGAATACATAAATCTACAATCATAAAAAAGTTCTGGTGAATTTTTTTTTTCGTCTGTTTTACGCGTTATTTAAAAACATCAAGTGGGCACTCGGAAGGAAATTTGATTTTTTAGCATGGAGAAAGCGAGACAGACACAGGCCACATTGTATCACTTCCGCAATTTCTCCGAAAAACTTTCATTATCCCTGTGCAAAATGAAATAAAAGGAAATGAGAAGGCAAACAAACGAGAATTCTTCTAGAACAAGTGAAGAAATAGAAGAAGAAAAAAATGCATGTAATTCTCATGCGGGGGTGGTATGTTCTAGTGTTCATTTGTTTATATTTTTGGTCTCTGCTGCTGCCTGTCCTCTCTCATCGGGCTGCTGTGCTGCGTACATTAATGCTAATTCAGAGATCCCATGCGGGCATCATCTTTAATTCTGCTGACGTTTTCCCCTCTCTCCATATAAACCTTTTTGCTTCCCTACAGACAAGCCGCTTTTATCTTTACGCATTTTTACAAACAAGTAGTAGTAATTTTTGGGTAATCCAAAACGACCCGCCGTTTTCCTAGTACCCTTTCCAAAAGACAGACGAAGTTTTGTTACGAAATTTCAGTTTTTTCTTCTTTTTATGTAGAATTTTCCCAAATTTTAAATATTGTCTGGCAGGCGGCTCCCCTGAAAGTATTTGTTGGTTGAGTATGTTCAGCTTTCTATTTGAAGTAAAAAATGTTACTTGCTACATTTTTTTCTTGTTCGTTTGAAATGAGCTGCAACTTACTACCCCTGTGTGTCTTTGCGTTTTATATTTTTCGCATTCTCCCGAAACAAATAATAAAAGTTTGAGGGAGGAATGCAATGTGGGTGCATTCATCGTGAATTCTCTAACTTGTATAGCACTTCGTCCTTCCCTTATTTTTCCACGTTTCTCTTTTGAAGTCTGAGGACGACTCTTACAAACACATTCATTTATTCTTATTTGGGTGGATGTGAACAGGCCAGTAATACACTTTACTTATGGGACTTGCTTTTCAATAGAACTGTCTTTTTCCGGATGTGCGTGTCGATTGCGCCAGGTTCCTCATTTTTATTTAAAATTCAGAGAAGCAGCAGAAGAAGACCCTTTTTCTCATTCAACCGTCGCTTTCACCGCTGCACTCCCAGTTTTTGGGGTTCTTCCCATCATCTCCTCACAGCCCACAACTCAAACAACTGCAGTTGGTGGCGTGGCGTCGAAAGTGAAAACTTGCTTTCATTTTCTTCTTCTTTTCTCTCTCACAGACACACACGTTTTATGAGATTGTAATTTTTAATGAGGCACAAAGCGAAAAAAGGAAGGAAGTTGTGGAAACTTTGAGAGGGTTTTATCTGGAAAGTGGGAATAAAACCTTGAGCACTTTCAAAGCTGCATCTTTTGACGCGATCTGCTCTGGAATAACAAGTTTCCTTCTGGGGACGGGCAAGAGAGAAAGAAACGTCAAATACAAAAATTGTAAGAAGCCGGATGCGTGCGTAAAACTTAACACCCAGCAATACCACAACTTTTGTTTTGTTTTCACATTGCAGCTTTAAAATGTTGACTGCGTTTATTCCATTCGTCAGCAAAAAACAAACTGATTAAAAGAGAAAGATTGTCACATCTCATCATGCTGGTCGTATCGTCTGCTTTTTTATTCAGCCTGTCATTTCTCTCTCCAGAGAAGTTTTAACTCACCATTGCTTCATTTTTTTCGTTTTCTCCTCTGTTTGTGCTTGCTTTTGTTTTCTTTGAATTATCACGTTGTTTCTCTTGTTATTGTTATCTTGTGTGTATATGACGCTTTTAACTATTATCACGGTGGTGGTCGTCCTCGTAAAAAGTTACGGGGAACTCACAGTACGTATGTATGTACACGTAATGGTTATGGAAATACTTGTGCCACCCACCAACTATACCTGCGTATCTCACTATCTACCGCCATTCAAAACAAACAACTCTATCTCGCTCGACAGCGGCAGTGAAAGTTGTTTTTATTTAGTCTTCCTGCTTGTTATTGCCGTGAAAAGTGCCTGTCTGCATAATGTGCTTAGGCCAAGTTGTGTGTAGTAAAAACAAATGGAAAGGGTTGATGGCCGACCATGACATTGAAATTGACTGTTTTTGTCTTTTACCACCACATCGAAACAAGTACTCTTTACACAGCCGAGCATATATAGTCGTCTCGTATCGTTAACTCTAGCCGTAAGTTGAGGTTTAAGTTGTTCTTTTCATGGCTGCCGCTGCTATAATCGTCGCCGTCATGTCGTCTCAAGTGTTTCCAGTTGACACGTAACATGTCGCAATAGAGCGCAGTACAAGGCAAATATGTACCCTTAAAAGCGGGAGACGCATACCAGAAAGATAAATAAATGATCATGTAGTGTCGAGACAAAACAAGCGAGTAAGTGTAGGCGCTACCACCTCGTCTCCATGTGCATAAATAAGCATATCTTCCTCCTGGTTGACAACTCATGAGTGGAATGTTGGGTCGGGCTTTTGCGTGTCTTTCTTCTTCTTTCACATTGTGCACTTGGCAGAGGCTCTTGTCGATTTCATTACTGCTGGATGGCCTCGTTACTATAACAAAGGTATGTATATTATGTATTCAACGGAATTGATTGTAGTAGACAATTCTCCGGTAAAAACGAGACCATAATATTTTCATTGTCATTATAAAGCCTTTGTCAAGCCACTTGTTAAAATTGACAAAGATAAAATGACATGCATGTTGTGTTCCTTAAGGAAGGTATAAATAGTCTGCATTTACACGACATACATACGTATATAAGCTATGAAATTCATTAGTAGCCACATATACACCGCTCTTCCTTCTCATTTATTTTTACTAAAGTAATTTGTCCGGTTGCACATTACACAAGCTTCCCTTTGAGTCTATTGATTTTTTGTAAAAGTCTACTTGATATTTTTCTTCAAATAAAAATTCTAAATTATTCAAACATGAAAATAACACTTGGAGAAAGTTGTTTTTGTGCCGACATGGTTCGAAGGGCAATTTGTTATGTCATACATATTACGTATGTATATTTTTAGGAAGTCATTACTCTCAAAGTTTTTGTATAATCTACCGTTTTGGTGAATTGTGACTATTCTGTTTGCTCTGAATTAAAAAAAATACATATTCAAGATGTTCTTGCTGTTGCTCCTTGTCAAAGGTAAACATTGATTGAAAGCCTCCATTTAATTGTAGTCTGTCTGTTTGAGTTTGGCCCTGTTCCTTTCAGCTCAATGTACCCAAAATATGTATATAATAATGTACATAAATATATTACACAACACGAACTAAAAAATTTACTCAATGTCAACTTTGTCTTGACCTGTTTCTCTTACAAGCTGGTATTAGGGCAACATGACAAGCTGAAATGGAATTTCTTTAAAAGCATACATTTTTGCCAAGAAACGGATTGAAACAAAGATGCATGCAAAAATGGGTGTACGTCGTACGTAGAAAATTGAAACAAAGGTGAATGTCGAATATCCATGTACCCATGCATATATTACGGGCGCCTACACACATGACGACCATTCTTTTCCTACTGAAAAATTCATTTAAAGAAAAGTGACTACACATATATCATTCATTGCGTGTGGCACTAGTAATTCATGCATATGTATGAATAAATGGAGGAGAGACTGGAGACATACTTTATTTCCCCCCATGTTTACATATACTTGGGCGACGGCACTTCTGACTGACTGCGTACTCTTGCTTCTCAGAGCAGCTTTCAACATCGATTTCTTTACACTGAAATTCTATTCACTTGCCTTGCCGTATTATGTGCCCCCTGCCGCTATATCAGGCTCACTTGCCCATTCCCTTTCTTCTTCTCTGAAGAAAAGTTGCGTTGATACCTGCTGCAGGTTTCCAGAAGTATCAGCGAGGAATACACAAGACACAGGACACAACAGGGAAAAAATGTTTCGTAAGTTGTACCAAGAGACAGGAGCAAGTTTTGAAGTAGTTTTTTGTGTACCAACCGGTCAAAATAGGTATTTCATGATGATGCAACTTGTATAATGGGCAATATGGCAGCAAATACTGTAGCTTTTATGTGAGTACTTTTTTACAATAAAAGAGAATACTATAGCATGCATGTTTTATGAATGGATTGGTGTATGCGCTACACTTTTTTCTCCCTCCTCTGCCTTGAATACTTCCAACTTGGCTTTGGCTTTACCTCTTTGGGGATTCAGTGAAAACTCTAAGAAGCGAGCCGAGTCAAAGAGGTCAAAAAGAAAAGCTCCTTCTTCTTCTGTCTTACTCATATTACTGTTTACACTAGAAAAAACGTGGTTCTTTGGGATTCAATCTGGTTTGCCTGCGTGTATTCTCTCCCTCTCTGGTGTGGTATATTGTGTGTTCCTCTGCCCTTTTAAGGTTAAACCTACTAGTTTAAGGTTGTACATTCAGAGACCAGAAAAAATGTGTGTTTTATAGAAGGAAATACTACGGCACACAAGTACCAAGTACGAAAAACATTCCCCATCTCATGAATTGCGACGCGACACGACATGGAAAATGTCGCCTTTCTCTCTCTCTCTCTCACACACACACAAACATACACTTTCTCTCCTTTCAGGATAGGCAAAAACTTTTGACAAAAATATGGGAGAAATGTAACAGGACCTCCTTTCCTCCTTTTCTAACAACAAAACAAAGGAAGTGGTGGGGACAAGAGAAAAAACTGGTGGCTGGTGACTTGCTCTACCATTTGCCATTTTTGGCATGTACAAAATGAATAATGCTGATGATATGAGGCCAATAGCTATATATTTCGCATTATCTCCTCTACACGAAAAATGTAAATAAATGGATGCGGATGGAGAAGTGAATGGAATACAATAAAACCTACTACAGCCATACCTACACGCATAAAAAGGACATCACGCGAAAAAAGCCGTTTGTTCACACGTTTCTGAGCACATTACTTTGCATTTCTTTGGGTGCACAAAGGAAACAGCAGAAATGCTACACAGCAGCTCACACGAGAGAAGAAAGTACCTTTTTGTCCAATTTCCTGCCTACAATCATCTGCACTACAGTCGTAGCCCCTTTATGCTGGAAAAAATCAAAGCCGGGAAATGCTACATACTTGAATGCATTGAATCAGAAGGTGTATTCGATCGAACGAAAAATGCTTTTTGATTCAGACGATTCACACCACCTACACTTTATTTATACTGATTTGCGTATACAGCCTGATTGTACACGACTTACGTTCTGTTTTTTGTCAAAACTGCTCTTTTGCAAGACTGCGTGTGAAAATACAAGGAAATCAATTTACAACTATATCAAATTGGACATGGCGTCAAAAGTATTTTTTTAAGTATGAGAAAGTTTCACTTTATTTAGTTCTAAAAATACACTGATGATTTGATTATGATTCAGTGCATGCGATTCTGCGTGAGAGAAATAATATATAAAAAATCAAGTGTCTCATTAACCACGAATTAAAAGATACGCTACGTAGCAGAAGGATCAATTACGGACTCGTCTTGTTGGATAATTTAGGAGTATTCGGCCGTAGGCCCTGTCACAACATTCATGGGAAAAGTATAACACGCAAAGGAAAAACGGCACGGACGGACGGAAACTGTCTGTACCCTCCTCTTGTCTGTCGCGTTCCTTTATGAATAGCCTTTTGCTCTACCCGAAACACGTTTCTAACGAAAATGTCTGGGAGCAAAGCAAGAGAGTATCTGTAAAAGTAATGTTATGAAAGTAAAGTAATACCTACCGCTACCACTCAAGTATCACACAACCCAACCCACACAAGATTTTAGTGATAAATCATCCTTGAAAACCAAAAGAACCTTCTTATGTCATTCATTCCTGCGGAGGAATGTGTGATGAGCCGTGTGTATTATCAGAATGAGCATACTAAACTT
This sequence comes from Sinella curviseta, assembly GCA_004115045.4. Taxonomy (NCBI): domain Eukaryota; kingdom Metazoa; phylum Arthropoda; class Collembola; order Entomobryomorpha; family Entomobryidae; genus Sinella; species Sinella curviseta. Next base: position 55,370,013 of record CM023200.3, on the reverse strand, counting down.
ATATGCTTTCCTCTGGCTTTTTGTTCTCATGGTTTCCTTTCTCCTCCGTGTTTTCGTCTGATCTCCTCTCTGCCACCTTGCTGCAGGCTATATAAGAGAGATAATGTGAGCGACTACTTGTGCCACTCAAGTAGCAGCTTAAAACACAACAGTAATTTTATTATTTGCATCCTCCTCTGCTCTTCCTCATCATCATCATTTTCCTCTTATTCTGAAAAGCCAACGGGTCTTGGGAAAAGATGTATTATTTAACAAGCAGCTATTTTCATTCATTTTCTCTCTCAGTGTTGAATTAAACTTAAACTTAACTTTTTGAGTGGAATGAAATAGATAAAAGAGAATGAGAGATGAAGGAGAAAAGGGAAAAGAAGATGAAGAGATGATTTATTTGAATTTTTAACCAGGTTTGTGGATTACAAAACACAAGAATCTTGGCGTGTATCTCTATCTAACGCCACTTTCTCTCGGATTCATAATAATCAAATGTGCATCATCGTCTCTATAATATCGCACCATCCAACACATTCGCCTTACTTTCCTTTACATTCAGCCCTGCCTTTCTTACCTGACGATAAACATCGGAATCTGAATTCACTTTTCTTAAATTCAACGGTGACGCAACCACGGCCGCTTTTCATACATTCACACCATTTGCAGTCCTTGTGCAAAATTCGTTTTTCATTCAGTCAGTCAGTAGCAGCGTCGCTTGGTGCAGAGCAGCAGAAATTGTGAAATGATAGACAGAAGAAAAAAGGGGAAACTGTATCAATCCATCTTCCAAACAGAACTTCTCAAGTGCTAAGTTAAATAAGTTGAGCAAAAGAGGTTTAAATCCATACGAAATGAAGAAAATGAAACATTTCCATTAAAAAAGGTGGATTCCTTTTGACAACTCTTTTTTGCTCATCGAGGCAGTCGTCGAGACTTGCTAAACACCATACTTACCAGCTGCTACCATAATACTAACGACGACTCCTGTTTGGAAATGATAAGCTTTTGACGAATCACAGTACTTTCTCCCTTCAGTCGACCAAGACAGAAAATGCAAGGCACTTTTCTCTCTCGGATAAAATATTCTCCCTTCAAGAGTATTCATGGGAAATGGTGTACATACCTACTTACCTCTATCTCTAGAGAAAAAGAGAAGAGATGACGACGACGGCGGTACTACATAGTATTGGGACGACGATCAACATGGCACATCATCATTTCCTTTTTTCGGGGAAAAGGTGTTTTCAACCTGAAACCGCTTCCGCTGCTCCAGTCCTTTAATGCATTCTATCTACCCACTCTGTACACCCTATAAACTCATGCATGATGTCACCTTCGATTTTTTTTCTGGGAGAGCAATAACATCAAGGCAAGGCGAAACGTAATCTTGTTGAATAAAAAGGAGGAAAGGTGTACGACCGACAGTTTTTAGCCGGAGGAGCAGGGAGACGTGAAGGGGGAGGGAGATTGATCTAAATCGTGAGAGCTTAAAAATCATATGGATCCCAATATATGGAAATCCGATTTAGCTAAAAAGGTTATGCACTTACAAGCCAGTGAGGATGTTCGTCCTCTGCTCCCTGCGCTACTTATACCATTCTATCTTATTCCCAACCGCTACCACCAAAAAAATCTTGCTTATCTGTTTGCTGATGTGAGATGTGCGTTTTTTACCTACTCTCCCGTCTCCCATATGTGAATGTAATAATAATAATGTAATATTGCGAAGGAAGCCTTGGTGGCGGAGGTGGTGTACGCTGGAATGTCTAGAGGAAAGCTTCATCTTCAATCAAGTTATATATTAAAACCGATTAATCGAGTATAGATAAGTAGCAAGAGCAGCGTTCAGAATATATTTTTCACTTGTAGACAAGGTCAAAATTCGGATTCCCGCTAGCAGTGAATACGGACGACTGGACAAATGTGACCATAACGCAGCTTCCGCTCCTTGATAATATTGCGTAATATCGGAGCTAGGTTTGTCTTCGGAAACAAACTGAAATGTATTTTTCTTTACGCATGAAGGCGTTTCAAGCAGGATGAGACCATTATGCACGAATTGACGTACCATTTGCTGCTCCTTTTGATAAAATATTCTAATCTAATTCTCCACATTCTCTACAGTGTTTCCATAGCTTCCTGTTTAAAATCCAAAATGTGAGCCGAGGTAGATACGCACTAAACTCTCCAATAAAGATTGTTTTCGGATGGATATGTATGGCCATGTGAAAAAAATCGGAGTAACCGTCGCCAATACTTACAGACGATTCAGGAAAGATGTCAAAATGGGATTATTTTGTGTATCTCTTCGCCTTTGCATTTCTTCTGATCGTAGGAAACAGGAAGAAACAAAAGTGAATGGACAACGTATGACCACAAAGACATTTACATTTGAGTTTAGATTGTCGATAAATCGAGATGAAAATAGACTTCAATTGCGTCTAAGGATAGAGAAAACGCATAATATTAAATAGCTACATACCTAGATATGCATACTATAAAATGGTTTCGGCATGTCTTGCTATCAATCCAAAGAGTAGCCTGTTATTTAAGTACACCATAGTTAAATATTTAGATTAATTAGTTCGTTCCCAGTACTGCAATGCGATCTCGTTTTTGGAACAATCAACTTTCAACTCGTAACAAAGTCAGTCCCTTTAAAAACTTTTTACGCAGTAATTAGAAATTTATTATTATGAATTCTACCATTCTGCCCGTAGACCAGCATATTATATAGCTTGTCATCTAGTACAACTTTTTATGACATGACATTTGGCATTTTTGTTTTTACTTGAAAGCTGTCCGTTTTCATGTACTTTCACCGTCGCGTATACAGAGTATAGGAGAAACGCATATTGAAATATATAATTAGTACATGGCGAGCATATAATTTGAAATAATAATCAAAGGTAATAGTGCGCTGCAAAAAGTAATGACTTCATCCAAACAAACAGTACACAGAACGGCTATTAGAAAATTTTAACTTTTTCCTTTTCATCATAAGGATATATGATATCCCGCCTACTGACTTCGTTGTGCTTTCACTCACCTATCTATATTTAGACTTTTGTTTTTCGGCAAACCGGATTGCATAAGTTGACGTTGTCATCAACAAAATAGTGGTAGCACTTCGCATCACTTGCTACCGTCCTCGTCATTGTCCATGACCAGAATGATGAGCATCGTAGAAATGTACGACAACAAAAAAGTTTGCAAACTTCTCCTTTCTTTCTTTCCACCTCTTTTAAAACTTGTGTAAGCACTGCAGCAGCAGTGGATCTACTAGTGACGAATGACAATGACTTACTCCATTCTGCTCCATGTTCCTTTTTTGCACTACTTAAGCACACCTGATGGCCATGGTTACCTATTAGAAAAAACGTGGAGCTCACAGTTTCTTGTTTTTCTCTCTCTCTGTCTGTACTTTCCCTAGCCTTATCCCATCAACTTTCGTCGTTGTCGTCAACTTTTTGGATGATCGCCAGCACAAGAGAAGTATAGTGATGAGTTAAGTTGTTGGAAGAAAGCAAGAAATTAGCAACAGTCACAAAGGCACCTTTTGTCAAAGATGGGCACGTATTTTTATTATGATGATCATTCATCCGTGTTCTGTGTACCACTTATTGTCCTTGTATCAGCAAGCGTCATCATCATCACGTGCTAAGGCAATTATAAGTACAATGCTACAACTGACAACTGCTGGGCACACAAGCCATGCTAAAAAAGAGAAAAAGTTTTGCTCTCATTTGAAAAAAATGACAGCCCATAATGGAAAAAGAAGAGGTAAAAATGAGGGAGTGTTCCACTTTTTTTTCTCGTCCGACATTCTTTAGCCGTCATTATTTCCCGTTGTTACTTTGTGTAGCTGAAAATGTAATTACCTGCGATATATACACCTATAAGCGTGCATGCATCTATGTTATGTGCTCGGGTAATAAAAGAAAAGGGAAACTTTTCTTCTACTGTTATTTCAACCTCTTTCCCCCTGATTAAGTTACATTAAAATTTATCAGGGCTAATTAAAATTCATCTCAGGGGACAAACATGAACTGGGATGAACGTATAGACATGCATACGTACAATTTTTGCAATGTAAGTACGAAAGAAAGTTTTATGTTTTTATTACAAGTTTGCACGTATGCCTTGGTTAATACAGAAAGTACAAGGCGGGAAAGAAGGAGAGAAATGATTAGATTGAATATGGAAGCCCCTATTTCCCCTTTTTCTTGATAATCGTTGTAATAGGCATACGATACCCTTCGTCATCATCATCATGATGCTAGGAGCAAACTGATGCAATATATGTAAGTACCATCTTCGGCCTCTTTGTTCTAAATTTCTTTTGGGGATTGCTCAAGTGAAATAGATTGTAAGAGGAGATAGGTGCATGATGCAGTGCAGTGGTGGTGTGGAGGCTCCTTGCCTGCGCGCCCGTCGTCTTCAGTAAAGTTTTTGGGTTAAGTACTTTCTTATTCTTATCGCTTCTTAGATTGTAATCCCAATGGGCCATCGAATCTCCACAGGATCAGAATTTTAATTTCTCCGTTCTTCTCCTTATTACTATTGAATTATTGGTACAACTTTGCTATTACAGGCCAGGATGGGCATTGAAAAGTGAAATATATATCTGGATTTATCAGGTTACTCATCCTCCTAAATTGCAACATTTTTCCTTTATCGACATTCACAGGGACGTAATATTGGTAGGGTGGAGGGGTCGCTGTGGTAAATGTAAATATACGGAGCCTACAGTCATACTATCCGTCTTCTCAGGTCGCATTGAGTGTGCCCCTGCAAGATTAACGAACGGTTTAATAATTTCTTTGGCATCTAACACACTGCTGTGCAGCACCTGCCATATCAAAAAATGTTAAATACCAAATGAATACATAGGTATAGACCATGAAACATTAAAGAGCGATTTGGGTAATTGAAGGATTTAAGGAATTGAAAAAAAATATTATTTTGTTCACGATCATATATCACACATATTACGCTTCCAATTACTTTTAACTTGACATAATCAATCGAATCAAAGGTATCTTTAGCTTATACCATACGGTTGCTTGTAGCAGAAGGGTTACAAGTTTAATTGCTCGTCTTCACATCGCTTCGAAAGTTACAGCAGTTTCCTGTTGTTATTTTAAAATGAAATATGGGAATAGGAATACAAACCACCCATTTTCTGATGCATTGGTTTCAAAATTTTGTGTAGAATTTGAATGGCATACGGATGAACATTATTAATATGAACGGATTCTTGGATTATATTAATGCAAGTGTAGGTTTGTACATTATGTAGTACAAAGTATGTTGTACGTTAGTTATACCTGGGCAGCAGTTAGATGCCATTAGCATACTTCATAATACCATACTAGGTAAGGTATTGGGTCTAGAAATGTTCGCTTTTACACGAGCTAGTTTTCGAAATGCGAATGCAAGTAGGTACCTAGTTTGTTTAGGAACAAGTGTGAAGGGAATGCCTGCAGAGAGCAGTTTCATAGCTCTCTTTGATTTTCTATCGTATGTAGTCCAGTCAAAGAAGTAAAGAATGTTGCATCTGAGCATACTTGTATTTATTGTACACAAAAATAGCAAACATGGTCGCTACCTTTTCCCAACTACTATTCTTTGTTGTATGCCATAACAGCCAAAACCTGTGCAAGTTAAAAGAGGGCAAACCAGGTGCAACTAATCACTAATTACAGAAAATTGAGAGGAACATGCACCAGTACGTTCTACTCCTCACATGAAGAAAAAAATCCAGTCGAGAAACTAGGAAAAAAGATTTATACATAGCGTAGTAGCTAACATGCATGTGTTGCTGTATTACGGGTATGGATGTTCCTGTTTTTTGGTAATAAATAAAATGTACTTTCTTTTGTTTGCTATAGAAAAGAGTCTGTATTACAACCGCGTGTTAACTCTTTTCAAAGGAATGCACATAAACCATTACACTATCACGAATTATGCATATAGGGAATGTGTGCCTCTGGCCAAAAGTTGGAACATTGCTTTGCTCTTTTGGATTACAAAGCTGTAAAGTGATTATAATGGAATTGAAGCGCTGTTGCGTACAATTCTCTCTCTCTCTCAGTTTGCAACGCAACCAAGTAAGCCGCCTACGGACAAAAGTGCAGACTACACACGTCTCTTCCCGAGAAAACAAACCACCACCGTTGTACGGACTATCATCACACCGGATGTATCGCATTGCCCCCTTTCCTCCAGGAAGCACACATATTCTCTATTCAAATCCACAATATGACTTTGAGTGAAAGTGGAGAAAAATACATACTTGCGTAATATGCATGGATATTGAACGGAACAAACAAAAATATGTGGAGAGAGGGCGAAGCAGTAGTACAATGCAATAGGTTATTATTCCCTGGCGCAATGTACAACACACACTTGAGCGTATGTAATGTATGCTATCATCATCATAAAATGCATGCATTCTCTACTTTGTACAGGTATACGAGGGTCTGTGTAAGTAAGAAGGAGAAAGTAGAGAGTGAGGTGGAATCGAATTACATTGTTATTTCTACTCCTAGAGGCATCAGACCGTCTTGTTTTTCATTCAGCCAACCTGCCATTCTCCTTATTCCTCCTTCCTTTCATCTTGCTCCTATCCCTTTTTCTGCTACCTGAGAACTCGCAAGTAGAAACTAGGCCTTTCGTCTTCCTGATTACCTATGTACCTCCAACCAGCACTGCTCCTTCTATAAATATGTACATTTTTTGCCAAACGAGCCAACTAATAATGCACACGGGAGAAAATACAACGCAAAACGGCATTACGCGTCTATGAACTATTGAACAAGCTGCCCGAGAAATTTTTAATGCCTGTTTCTGTCCGTACGTCCGCCTTATACTTTACTGGGAGGCAACACAATTTAGACAGCGTTTTACACACACACAGATAGAAAAAATACTGAAAACCGGTATTATCTGCATGGGCTCCTCCTTTCCAATTTCTTATGTTTTTATTACGACTTCCAACATCCAGCCAGACAAACACGTACCAGCGACCCACTGCCACTTGAAGCAAGCAAGTACCTTGTACGCAAAACAAATAAGCTTTATTATTATAGCAAAAAAAAGAAATCGCTTTTTTGTTCGCTTGGCAGGCAGAGGCTGACGCACCACGAAGCAAGTTGAAATTAAAAATTTATTTAATTCGTCCATTGACCCATATAAAATTCGCTGGTTTGCTTCTGGAGAATCTAATGTGCATGTTATTATCGTGGCAGACGATGAAGATGAGACGAAAATACGACGTTCCTGGTGTAGTGGATTGTAATGGTAGCAGTGAACGAACGAGAAAACGAGCGAAAGAAAACATTACAAATTTTGATTTCCCAGTAGGAGCAATAATAATAAGCGGGTTTTATTCCTTGTAATAATATCAATTGTAGCTCGTTCTGTTGCATTTTATTGTAAAGAGCTACATATCAGAGTGGAAGGAGCAGCCTATGCTCACGGACGGGATCATTAGACAGAAGAAAAGGTAAAAAAGGTGGAGCGAGAGAGAGAGAAATAATGGAGCTCGTTCTGCAAGAGAAATCAAGGACAAAAGAGAGATAAAATTCATCGTTTTATTCTTTTATTGTCCCAATAGTGCTGTAATAAAACACCGAATATGCCTATTTACCAATGGCTTTTTAAAGGGGCGGATTGTTCATTGTCTGCTGATTACTTGAGAGGATTCCACGGTTTGCAATAAACTGTGTCGTTGAAATTGAAAATTGCCAATGTATTCTTTTAACTGGCTGCTGTTGTTGCGTAAGTGTTCGGAAAGTTGCTTTTTGCATTTTCTACCTCTTGTTTACCATTTCAAGAGGAATCAGATATCCGAGGGTACTAAACCGATCGTTAAATATTTCAATGAAATTCTATCCCAAAGTGTCTATTCCAACGGATTTGCTATCCCACTTTCTCCTACTCGAAAATCCACATACGCCGTTGATACATTTTCGATAATTAGTCACGCAAAATTGTGTACAAGAGAAGGGCGTTCAATATTGCTTTTAGCTTTAAGTTTTTAATGAATGAATCCATGTTAAATGCAACTCGCACACACATTTCACAACAATAAAAAGCAACTTGAGAATTTTGCACTCGTTAAACTGTCAACTGCTTTTGTTTGTTTCTGCAGAAAGTCATTGTTTCCAAAACGTGAGTTTATGACCGATTTTGGAAACGGAATGCTTTAAGAATGCATGTCGTATACGGCGAAATACTTGACTATTTTTGTAACTCCTCGTAATAACTACATTTTTGGGCAAGTACCATCCTTTAGACATCAAACTTTCTAAATCGATGTCGCTTTTTGCCTCCGGCTTCAGGGCTCAAATTCCTCGTGGAATTTCAACCGGGCCCTTTTAGTTGACTTGATATCCCAAAGACAATCAAGGTTTTGAAACAGAAGCCATTGCTTTATTAACTACCGGAAGCATGAAATGCTTGAAAGGTAGTTATAGCGATTGATCTGTTTGTCTGTCTGTCTGTCTGTAAACACTCTAACTTCCCTCCACGTTGACCGATTTGGCTCAAATTTGGCATAGAGGTACCTTGGCCCATGGTCACGTTCCCTATTGATTTTCAGCCATGTACCTCAAAAGTGACCGGAAGTAGGGGGTCGACGTCTTTGGGGTGGTAGGGGTGACTAAATAGTGAAAATTTTTTATTGATTCAATGGATAGAGGGGTTCAAGATGATCATTTTTTGTCAAGGCACCATGGGTCAAATCGGTGACCTGGCGGTGGGAGGGGCCCCCGAGTGTATAGGGGTCCCCATGCGTAAAAAAATTTTATTGCATAAATCGTTGGATATGTTCAATTTGAACAAATTGGACGCAGTATAATGGTCAAATAAGTCTTAAAATTAGTTAGTTCTGTGTGCACGAGGACTCTTCCGGTAGTTATGTATTAAAGGTTACACCTTACTAGTTTGTGTTATTTTACTTTTTGAAGGAACAAGAAAGGAAAGCGGTTTGTAATAGTAATGGAATAATAATTGAAGTGAAAGGAGAGGAAGCCAAAGCGGAAATTTGTTGCTTTTTTATCGCCACATTACTTGTGTAATGGACAATGGGTGATGACGGGAATGTGTGTTTGCTTCCACCATAATTTAGGAAACACCAAAGTAATAAAGTACACGGTTTATGTCTCTGTGCAGACAAATATATGCACCAAAGTGCATAATTATTGTCATGATAGACAATGACTGATAGATCGTTTGTCGTTATCAAAGCGGTAAAGGGCGAGAGCGTGGAATGGAAACGGTACATGATATTCCAATATACCAACGATAATGCTTTCAGGATTGGTCCCCGCACAGTAATAATTGCACACGGATATGCAGATAGTAAAATGGCTAATGGGATTCCTAGATGTAATGGCACATAATCACTGTTAATAATTATTAGTGTGCGTAGAAAGTCCAGACTCCCTTTAGTAACTTTAGAGCAAATTACAAATACATGAAAATGTGGACATTTTTTACAACTAAGCGCACTTTTCAAAGCTTACTACAAAAATGTATGTTCACTTTAATGCGATTCGTCAAAGCCAACTCACAGCAGCACGTAAAATCGAGTATAAATACTTTCACGAGAAAATACTGCTGCTATAAGAAGGTACATTGTGGTACACTTCTTGTCTAATTTTTTGCTTGTTCCATTCTATTGAGTATTTTTCCTTTACAAGATGCGTGACTAATTAAGTTAATGAAATTATGTGTGAAAGAATGTCAGTCCTTCAGTCACTCACAGCGGAAACGAAACATAATGCACATTACGTTAATGGTAGGACTAAAATAGCATTAAAAGGGATTGTATTAATGGGCAATCTATAGGCTTGGTTTACGTATGCCTAAACGTCTGCACTGCAAATACATGGTTGGAATGCGGAACTTTTATAGTAAAAATGTTGAAGCTTTTTTCTTCTTTGTATCATGGCATGAGTGAGCGCTTTCCGTCTACTTATGCGATTTCCAGGACAAAAATTACTGAAATGGAATTTCGTTCACTCAGCCACTAATAGCATTACATTACCTTAACTTTCTATCCGTCCATCTTACCAGCTTCCTTTTCCTTTCTGTCCTTGGTCTGTCGGAAGTGCAGTGTGTTTAGTGTGTATTCGACGAATTTATTGTACGGCATGTGCTTTCGTGTCACGAAGGTACAGCGTTACAGTACATATCTAGTACTCAAACAACACATCACTGGTCGCCTTGAAATTCTTTTTTCGTGTCTACTGGCCATTGTTCGTGCTTGTACAACATCAGCTTAGATTCTGTGGTCTTATGGAATTAAAATACAGAACAAATCTACTGAAGATGTCTTTCATACAGAAAATATCTTAAGATGCGTCCATTGAAATATAGACTCAATGCATTTCATTCAAGCTCATGTCGAATTGTAATGCTGGTAACTTGAAAATATTTTGTTTTACTTTTCCAGATACGTGATTGCCAAAATGAGAAGAGAGCATAATCCACACTTTCCAGAAAGGTAAGAACTGAATTTTTTATTGTGCACGTGACTTTGGTTGTAAAATGTGTAGAAAAGGGAAGCACCCAGTGAAAACTACTCGTGAAAACACGATTTCTTTTCACCCTTTGTAATCTATCAATAATATACCATTCCAATTAACGCAAACCCTTACAAAAATGTACTGTTCAGCGGTTCTCAGCTGAAATTCCACGCAGTTTGTTAACATACTTCGACGAAACACTACCACCATACTTAATTCTTCTCTGCTTTCATCCTTCACAATATTTTTTAAAAGTTCATTATTTATTATTATTTCTCTCCTCGTCTTCTTCTTGGCCACAGTGGAAAACAGATGTTGTAGGTACTTGGAAAGACGTCCCGCAGGGAGACTTTCGTTTGTTGTGTATTCACACAAATACATACATTACATGCGGTTCTCATTTTGACTGACTGCTGGTATTTGGAATTTTCCATTTCAAGCTTTTCCTTTCTCCTTCCCACTCACTCTGTTTCAAGCTAGGTACATTTTTAATACTTTTATTGGCATTATGGGTGGATAGCCCAGCTCCAGCTTTTGTATTTTGAATTCCACAACCAGTCGAATCCAATTCACCCGTCTTTGCTGATCGCTTTTACCAATTCCTTATCTCAGAGCTTTTCACACACTGTGTGTGTATTGTATAATAGTCCAGAAAAGAGGTTTGTGTAAAACTACAAGTTACATCACCACACAAAGAGGCAATGCAACAACAACAACAGCAGCAGTCAGTATTGTACCAACCAAGCATATCTAACAAGTAAGCTTTCTCCTTTCCTTTCACACAGCATGCCAGAATAAATAGTTCATTTCGCAATGCTCCTGTTCTAATGTGGCTTTAGCATCATTTCACTTAAGTGAAATGAAAATGCCAAATGCGCATATGAACCCTTTTGTAGGAACACTTTCAGCTGTTTATATACAATTTTGTGTGTGCTTTCTCTCCCCGTTTGTATTTTTTTGCAAGGAGTCGTTTGTAAGGATTGCTTGAATTCCTCTCTCTCTCGCTTGTTCACTTCTTACTTCCTAATACGTTTATGTGTGTACTTAAATGTGATTAAGACTGTCGGTTGCTGTTAATTTAATGAAATACAACCAGTACTTCTCGAATGAATGCAACTTACTCCTCTGAAATGCTACTGCAGAGGGGGTAACAAGAGGCATCTAAATGGCAGCATCATCTACTTACTTCCACTTTCCTTTTATTATTGCTGTTTGCCTTCATCTCTTAAACTTGTGTGTGTATTCACCCACATGACAACCTCCTACGATACTACAATTACACACTTTCGCCGTTTCTTGTTAATCGAGATGTGCTTTTACCAACTTTTTACTTTGTCAAAATGCCTTGAAAAGATGGATCAAGTCAATTCTGCCAAACTGGAATAAAATGAAGGAGCAGCTATACGTTGATGCAGCTGCGTTTCAAAAATATTACATGGCTGAGACATGACTCTTAAAGACCTGGAGAGTGGCTAAGAACAACAGCTTTAGTGAAAGTATGTTTATAGCCTGCAACTAGAAGACGTGCTTATGTGTGTGGTTCTGATACAACTCAGTTGTCTTTGAACACTGTCATAGTGTCAATTTAAAAAACTAAAACGCGTAAGCAGAGGAGAATGTGTGTGTATGTGGCGACGGAGGTGACGTAATGTTGAGCCATTGCAAATACTTTGATCAGTTTTCAATTTTCTAAACAGTGGTACTTACTCAAACTAGTGCTAAGTTGTGATTGTTCACACTGTTCACTTTGCAAACAAGATAGAAAGGAGATGGTTAGAAGAAATCCTGTATTTGTTAGGACGCGATAAATGGGAGTCAACTATAATTAGGGCATGTAAAGTTAAAATTTAATGTCATATTATATAGCCACAAGCCTCAGAACGACAGTGTACATCATTTATTTTCATGTCAAGACATTGTTATACTACAATACTGGTGTTCTAGATTTTTGTGCGGTTTCAAAAGATTTCCACACAGCATTATGAATTCAAAATAAATAGCCAGCAGAATGATTGTCCTCTCGGTAAACAGGAATAGGGGAAATTATTCAAACTACACACTGAAAATGAAAATTTCACAACAACCCTCGGGTTTATAGAGACGTAGATCTGCAAGTTTGAATGCTGTAACAACAGGAGGACCATGAAAATTGAAAACTCATTTTACTTTGTCGGGCCCAACTTCAAACGGTGTGCTATTGCACAACTGCCAATATTTTTGGATTATGCGAAATATTCTCACATTCTTGTGCTTAATTAAATACGTCTGCTTATATATTTCTACCCCTCCTATTTCTGTGGAAGCAATGAACTGACAATAAATACAACACCAGGTTCGTACTCACATGGAGTTTGATAAATTTATTTTAGTACACAGTAGGGGAAGCGGTTTCCACGTTTTTAATTGGATGATTGTACTATTATGAAACGAGTTTAAATATACCCTCTTTACATGTTCCAAATACTGTGTCGACACGAGTCATAAATGCTTTATTTTTGTAAAGACTGTCAACTGTCAATTATTACTACTTTTTCTACGCTAAATCACAAACATTCCCCGTTACAATGCTTTTCATCTGTTTCTTCACCAGCTTTCAGCTGTCAACTCACAAGCCACCTATAATTTGGCTTTGGAAAGGATAATTCCACGTGACATGAAGAACAGCGTACATAAATATAGACACATTGTCATATACTTCACTTTCACAAATTATTCATCAGTCTGACTAGATGGCTACGACTTTGTGCTGAAATTCTTGTCACCCAAATTGTTCATAATTAAATAACATGATATTATAATGTACAAGTTCAAATGTATTACCAGAATGCTTATAAGATATTACTTCCAAACCTGGCACATATACTTTCCAGTCATTCTTCTCCCAGAAACTTCAAAAAACAAAGTTTTATGCTCCTTGTGTTGACTTTCTGATGTCCTTCATCCGATGCACCTATAAAACTTGTTATATTGTCAGTGTCGCATTTCGTGCAAGATTACATCAGTCATGTCATTTGTCATCACTATCATTATCACTCCGGTCGAGGTATCTATGTATCTATGTATCATCATGATTTTTGTGTGTAGGAAGAAATTACTGGTACAATGTCCCCGATCCCATTACGTATAATTTCAGGGATGATATCATTCTAGTCATCATCGGCTTCTCTCTCCCTACTTGTTCTCATCCAATATCGAATAATGAAAAGAATAATAACTGCCTTTCTCCTCCAAACACTACTCCTGATGCCAACAGGCCCAGCTCGTTTGTTTTTTTCTTCAATAATATAATAAGCTACTTATCATCGGCAGTCCACGAGAGAGAAAAGCGGTAGAATAGACAAGCTATCTTCCTAGCACACGATTTTAGCATGTAGTCATATGTAGCCTTCTTGGAAGAATTTCTCATTTTCCGTCAAAAAGTCGAACGTCGTCCCCTTCGTGTTTGCACGTCCTTGTCCTCCACCAACCTTGTCCACGAAAGCTATCTATCATCGCACATTCCCCATTTCACTGACGGGGGTGTTAGGTTCTTTCTTTCATTTTCCGTTAGAATGAATATATATTAAATCTAATATCAAGGGTCGCTCACCCGTTCCTTGTATTCCGCCTATTTATTTATTTAATGCTATATCATCTTCACACTTTTTTTGCCGTCCAACAAGTAAACCATTCCCTCCATCTCTGATTCGGTGAAAGTGCTGTGTAGGTCCGCAGTATCTTGTCATATGTACACACATGCCTAGAGAGAGAGAGCGAGAAAGAGAAAAGACTGATCCCTTTTTAGTTACGCGTTGGCGTTTCTACTTTCTCTGTCCTGATCATTATTATTTCGCTTCACTTTACCAGCTTTCCTTACTGCTCAGGAGATTTCCTACCACCATGGCAGAAAAGGAAAGCTTTCACATCATGAACCATCTACTTATATCCACCAGAATGATATATTATACAGCGTAATAACCAGGGGAACGTGTGTGTGTGTGTTTACGAGGATATTTGCTTCTAATATTTTTTCTCTCTCATAAGCAGTCTTAGTTTCTGCCTTTACAACACTACTGTTTGTTCTACACTCGAGTTAACTCAAAACCCAGAAAATGGCTGAAAATATGAACATTGTTCTTTGAAAGTCTAGCAGCACGTCGTATTTTCTTTGTTGTTGTGTAGAAAAACAGGAGGAAACAAGTTACTCACGCCTGCACACATCCCACCATCGCCACAACTTCACTTGAATTTTCAGGAAACTCATGAAAATTATGATGACGACTTGGAAAACTTATTGCTTTTGCTAGATGTGGTGGTAGCGATGGGATAGGGATGGCCTAGGAAGAGACGATATCTAGGTTACTGTGTGATGATGCTCTGGTGGTGGTGACTGTTATTGTTAGCAGTCAGATCTTATCCCACACTCGGCGTTTTTTATGGAACGCGTTATGCAATGCGCATTTGGAAACAGTAAGGCAGATAGAAAGAGGTAGATGAAAAAGAAGAAGAGAAAGGTACTTTTTCTCTCCGGCTGAAATAAGGTGGCGAATTGCTTAACAATGTTTGGCTGGCTGTATGATGATCATCATCAAGCCATGGTGATATCTGGAGAGATATAGGAATGGTGGGGGATGATGATAATATTAAGCTTTGTCATAGTAAACGACTATAAATATTGGCAAGATGGTGGTGGCGATAGTATATCGCACTAACGAGCGCGTAGATTATACGATGCTTTCACGCATTCACACATTTCATCACGAACACCTGCTTGCTGGCTGGCTGGCTGCTCATTCGAAGGGACTTGTTCAAACAGAGTTTTCCATCAGAAGACTCCTCATCACCAACCTACCATCCTCCATCTTTAGCCATTCTCCACAGCAATCACGTACCAAGACGGGCATTAAACAAACCGGGATTGCTCGTTTTTATCCACTACTACACAAAATAAAATGTTCCTATACCAGACAACAATCTTAGCGAATTGAAGTATTTAGAGTTTCACTTACTGCACTCCAGGTTTCTAATAATATTGCTAAAATCTCAAGTGGATTATGTGCTAGATCCTCTCTTTGTATTTTTCTTAAAGCAATTTTATTCCATTTGGAAAAATTTAGGAAATAGGGTCAATAAAAAGTGTACAGGGAGAGTCTGATAGGAAAGTAGGAACACAACTTTATATCAAAATGGGAAAATATTATTGTAAGAAGCACGCTTATACAGGACACACAACCCAACCGAAGAAACCGCTGCGTATTTATTTGTACAATTTACTTTAGCGTTAACAATTTGCACATTTTTCATTTATTCTGTCCATTTGTTGAAGTTGTGGTGGGTTTCTATGTCATTATCATTGTATTGTAGGCATGACCTATATATTCCTAGTGACCACCAAGTTCATGTACACACACAAAGTGGTTAATTGCTAATTCATCCCTCTTAACGTAAAGTTTGCCTTTTTTCTTCATGCTCTACTTTCCTTCATTTTCCTGAAATTAAGAGGTGAGATGTGATTGTTTCAAACAGTTTCAAAAGGTTTCTTTGCTATAGAGCAAGTTCAACAACCCACCCACACAGTTCTTATGGATATATAATTTCTTTTCTTTAGCACTAGCATACAACTTTAGCTTACTGACCAGTGTCTTAGGTTTCTCTTGAGACAAATGAAAACAGTTGCTTCCGTTCCATTGTTTTCTGTTGTATGTTGTTGTTCCTCTTTGCTGACTTTATATTCGGAATTCGGAACAAGTTTTTGTTTCTTTTTACAAAAAATGTGTGACCTACATTAAGGGCAAGCCGTTGTGCTACTCAATTATCTGTCCGATTAGATTTTGTACTAAGTTGTCCAAGCCACTTTCTTCTGAATTTCTTGTCTTTCCAACATCCACATTATCGTTTGGCTAGCGGGAAACCTGGAATTTTGTGCGAGCCTTTCCCATTTTCTCTACTTTCAACCCAGCGTACCTTCTTCCCACTCGCTTACTCACTGTTCGATTCACAAACATGCTCTGTGGTCATCGCTCCGTTCGTTATCATATTACTCCACGTTGTTGACTGTGTGCAGAATAAATCATTTCAACCCGGGCAATTCTCTCTCTCTCTCAAAAATATTATAGTTCTCTGTACTGAATTTTTTGCTTCGGCTACTATCTGTAGTTTCTCTTGTGCATTTCTAAATATATTTTATTTTGGCGGACTGGCCAGCAGAAACAAGTGAACAAAAAATAAATTGGCACGCAGAATTGCACTCAACACAGCATTATGATGAGATGAAGATGCTCGTTCGTGCAGTGTTTATAACTCGGCTTACCTTCTTACTGTCTGGCATAGTGTCCCACGATCAAAGAGTAAATGCGATTCTCCGAGAAATGATAAGACAGGAGAAAGAGAAAAAATGAAGACATGTCTTGTTATTATTCCCTGCCTGCGTCTTTCTCCAATTTTTTCAGTAATTTTTCTCCTTACCAAAAAAATCCGCATTAAACGCGCAGATGTACGGTGAAAGCTGTGGGAAGCTCTGTGTTGGTCGGAATCAAGTCAATCCGGATCAACATTCCTCAGTCTTTCCTGTTTTCTCTTGAAAAAAATGAATGCGTTGTGCGCCATTGTATATTCTGCTTTATCTTCTTTTCTCATCCAACCTACGGCGATGGCGTTGTGACGATGATCAGAAAAGAAAGTATCAAAGTTGGGAAAATGCTAAGAGAAAATGAACGAGTGGTGGTAGAGAAATGAGTAGAGTCACAACTGTAAGGAGCGACAATGACAGCAAGTGCGATTTTTTTTCCATCCGGGGAATACATGCAGGGTGGTGACTGTGCAGTGCTTCACGTGACTAGCCTTTACTCTTCTTCCCATCATAACCGTCTCAAACAATCATTTCGCCCACTTTCTTTCTTTGCCAGCTAGCCATTCTTTGCTGTCCGCCTTCATACTAAAACAAGACTTTGTGGCGACGTGACAAGATATTACCATTTCCGTAGCAGTTGATCCTCTGCTGAAAGGAAAGGATTAGACATGAGAGGATCAGCCTGTGTGTGCGCGCGCGTTATAAGAACTTTAAGAGAGAAAGAACAATATCTTCTTTTAACTTTGTTAGCGCTTCTATTCTACTTTTTTACTTTCGTATTCCACTTCCATTTACAATCGATGGATCAAGAAATCTATTTATTCTCGCTGTCTCAGTGTCCATTTTGTTATCGCTGATTCACCATCGCCATCATTATCATCCTCCCATCATCACTGCCGAATCCAATCTATTGGACAGTAAATATATATGAAGAGATTCGGAGAAATTGCGTGCCGTAAAAATGGATTTGTTTTCTGCACAGAAAATATAATAGAATCGCAAACGTATGTTCGACCAGATCAGTCGTCGCTCTGTTCAGGAAAAGCAGATCAACAGTAATAAATAGCAAATTCCAGTGTGGACGTGCATCACTGATCTGAACTAATGCTATCTGAGAAAAAATTCCTCTTCCTCCGCAACTGTCATTGCCATCGGCAGTCAGAGAATCCTGATGATGATGATCACGTTAAAATTAGCTGTCAGTCAGTTGTACATACGCACGCACTGCCAGCGTGATCACGACATTTTTGTCGGCGGAGGTCAGTCTTGAGCAGAAGTAAAGGAAAGCTCGGAGGAGTTATAAGATGATGTTTGTTCCATAATTCTCTGTTCAAAACAAGACAAGAGTTGGGAAGTATGGTGTGTGTGTGTGCGGTGGCTTGGTAACATCAGCTTCTACATAGTTTGCTCCAGATTCGTGATGACAGGAGGTTCATGACCTGCATATTATTATGTGCGGATGTAGCAAAGAAAACGATATTATAATTTCTCTCTCATTTCTTGCCAAATTTCAAGAGGAAACTTTCTTCGCTCAAGAATAACATGTAGCTGAGTAGGGCAACTACTCGGCCCAGCTAACTTGTAAGCTAACTCGACTTGCATGCAAAATTTAATTAGAAGAAGATATTTTTTTACATTCACTGATCTTTCAAAACTACTGATATTTCTGTATTGTATGTAACTACATTAGAATTTTTATTTTGTATTCATTGATTTCTTGACAGCGCTAGAAATGTGAAAAGCTGGCGAAGTAGAATAAACTATCCACCGTTGCGCTAAGAAATATACTGTCTTTTTGTAACTCGTCCATTCAAATCGTGCACAACTGGTGCTGTTTCTGCTGCCGCTGACATCTCTAAACCGGAGTGAATTGAAAGGAAGGAAACGGAAACACATTCCATTTCCTGGAGAAAGCCCAGCAACCTACTTAAAAATACACTACTTTACCACTTACTTCACTTTATTATTTTTTTCTGCCTGAGCATCTTGTTCCTTCATCATCTATCCCTTACTTTACTTCATCTTATTTTTCCCTTTTTAATATGATCCTGTACCTATTTAGACTCACAAACGAGTGAAAGCCGAAGAAAAGTAGTTGTCAGTTGGGAGGATAGTGTGACGAGCAAAGTGAGTGAGCGAATGTGTGTGTACGCAGCGGTGAACTTTCTCCCTCTCCCCCTCTGTGCTGCTGATGTCTTGATCCATTCATTCATGTGTGTATAAAATACATTTATATATATAAAATCGGCTTAGGAAAAGCAAAATAGAAAAAGTATTAAAGTTGCTTCTCTTTCTCTCGCCCCTTTTCCCTCTCTTCAGTTCTTTCCCCGAACAACCTTGTGTTCCGGCAACTTATCCAATTTTTTAAGCCTTTTACTCGCGTACAGTTTTGTGCGAGTGTGTGAGAGGAGATGATGCCCGCCTGCCTTTCCGTGCGGAGGAGGATGACTCTTCCCTGTCGGTAGTGCGTTTTTCTCCCATTCCGCCAACAACTCTTTGTTAAGTGATATTGTAAAACGTACAGCTTTTCGCAATGCCTGATATCTATAAAAGGCTTGAACGTATTACTAGATCTATCCGCACTAGTAAGGTAACCAGACGTACAGGGCAATAAATTACAAGGAAAGAAAAAAATAAGTTGGACAGAATCTGTTGGCGGTTTCACTATCCATTATACCCACTTGAAAAGTGGACGAAGAAGAAGGTAGCGTGCATCGGCCTTGCTCTCCACTGCTTTCTCCTCTCTTCCCTTTCACCAGTTCCGCCTTGTGATACGCTGGACGCTGATATGATGGCTATGATGATGATGCTCTTATCTAGCTATCCATCCGTAACAAATACACATACAAAATTCTGCATGGAGCTATACTTTCGCCAGTGAAGTTAGTAGTTTTGACTATGACACAGTTTTTGCTTTCCCCACGCACTGCATCCGCGCTAAAAAGCAACTTGTCTGATGCTGCCAACCAGTTCCAAATTGCTTGGTTGGTGGTAGTGGCTGCCGATGAATGCATAGAAAAGTGGGTGGTGGCGACGGTGGTGGTACACACACGATGATAATATGAGGTACGCGAACAATAATTCAATCTTCTTTTCTCTCATCCTCATGTCCTGCCAGAATGCCACACCATCAGCATATCATCTTCCCTGTCTCTTCCCTATCACCACTGTTTTCATCCTAATATAAGAAGGAGTAACATTCCAGCTACAGCACAGAATACTTTGCAAAAGGAGACACAGTTACACTTTCCAAATAACATTTTGGGTTTAACTTACTGCACTGGCTGTACACACACAAACCCAGTTTACATTAAAGAGAGAAGGACAGTGGGGAAATGGGATGGTGATGCTGCTGCTGATGATGACATACATCTGGATCCATCCGGTTGTCTAAAAGGCCCAGCTTTTTCTTCTCGACTGCTGCTGGTGTAGTTAAAGCAAGCGGAAAACGGCATACAAGGCTGCAAAAAATATAAATTTTCACCAGCATATATTATGGATATACATATATACGGGGCCTTCTGTTGCGTCCTACATATATGCGCTGTGAAGAAATAAGTTTAGGAGGAATATACTTTAGGATGACGTTATTGCCATAAAATATAATGAAATAAAGTGGCCCTGTCCATCCACATCGGATGTTTCACTCCTAAATTTTCTCCGCTATTTTCTCTATCGCATCTTTTAACAACCACATGCACATATGCATACATCAACAAACTAAGAGAAGTAGTTATCCAATGTGTGTGTGTGTGTGGCCAACCAAAACATATCATCATCTCGCCTGTTTTGGCATCACAGCACCCACCTACTTTCCGCATAATACATGCTTCTTATCAAAATTGAAAAATGTAAAGTGAAATGCCACACATGCCATATACATGCACAAACAAGTAAGTCATTATTTTTAACCCACAAGTCTGTGATGAAAAAACGCTCGTGTTCAATATGACTACCAGCAAAACCCCGTGAAAACTATTAGCACAGTATCCATGCGTTTTACAGTGTATTCAGTAAGTGTGAGCTATTCTTTTGTGGGAACATGTTTTTAAAAAAATGTCCGAACTGAATTTTACTACGATGTGTTTCTACATTATATGACCGTTTGTCTGTGACAGTCTAAAAGTATCGGACAAAAATGATGGGGACATATATTAGAGAGGAATAAACCGAATGGAAGGTTCTTTGGGTCCAACACACACATTGCTTGAGAAAGAATAAAATTGTGTATGCTCCCGTTCGTAGGTCAAAATCCAGTTTTATGCATCCATGCACAGCAACACCAAGTTTACTTTGAGTCGTTAGGGAGAGGGGGAGTATGGGAAACCATAGTTTTATGAATTCCATCTTTCTCATATCATATCATCATCAACTTCCTCTTCACCATAAATATATGACAAGCGACCGTCTCATATCTTTTTCTCTTTCATCTCCAAAAAGCTTTTTACTGTTTCTACAGCAAGCCATTTTATCCTCAGAGTTTGACTAGAACTTAGGAAAGGTGTTTGACTCCTCTTCTGCGTCGGGCCACTGACCCAGTCTGAAAGTGAAAGCATTTCTGCTGATTTCAAAGCCTCTTTCAAAAGCAAGTCCGTTCCTCTCTTTTATCTTCGCTTCTGTCTGTCGGCCAACATCATCATCATTCTTCTTGTCTGTGTCTCGTTAAAAATTTGAATGCTGTCACCATCGAAGAAATGGAGCAAAGGCGAGATAAATATGGATGAATTGAGGACAAAAGCTAAATAAAACGGATGCGGCTTTTTCTTAAAGTTTTCATAGGATTTCGACAGTGTGACTGATGTTTGGGTAGTGTTCTGGCAATAAAAACGGAAAAGGAAGAGGACACAAGTTTAGGAGTAGGGAGCCCAAAGAGAAGTTGCTGATTGAAGCACATAAATATATTTTGTGCTGATGGCCCTCTTATAATAATCCTACATTTTGCATCTGTTGGCCTGTGTGTGATTTGTTATTCGGAAAGAAGAAATAAAGAAGCGAGGGAGGAGGAGGGGCCAGATAAAATGATGATGTCGTAATGAAAGACTGTAAGGCATGTCTTCATTATCCATCGGGGAAATGTTGTACAAAGGAAAAGAGCGGCACAAAAAAGATGAGTGAGAAGAGAGGGAAACACATGTTCGCGTACAACACAATTCATAGCGGAAAACCAGGGACAAAAAAGCTGACTTGGTGCGTGTATCTGTCCTCCTTAATGCAATCTACATACTTGTTTAGCCCATGCTCCTTGTATCCTCAGAGAAAGTTGCTGCGAGAGCAGATTTTTGTTTCTGGAACAAAATGAAAGAGAAAGAAAGAGGAAGATTGTGAGTAAAACGGAAGAATAGCAATAAGGACACAAAGTTTTCTTAAGGACAAAGCGGACAACCTTTCAAGCAAGTACCTAAAATGCACACCGCATAACGCACACAACTCGTATGTTGTTCATATTGCATTTTATGTAGGCCACGATGATTCCCCAGCTAAGTAAACTTCCGCGTCGTGCAAACCGAAATTAGATAAAAACAGAAAAATACAAGCCAGTAAAGTAGCGGTAGGCTGCTAAAAGGCCAAGAATAGAGCTGAAAAGTGTTTATCTCGCGTACCGAGTTTACATGGACCATTGCAGTTTTTCGCAATGTGTGTAGTAGGAAAAGTGCATTGTAACAACTCTTCTTGCCTTTTGCCACGACGACACGGGACATTATACAGATAGAACCGCCGGTGCTTGTACATCTCTCCGCAAGAACAAAATGATACAAGCTGTTTCCTTCAAGAATGAATAGGTAATGCCCTACTTTGCTTACTCTACTTTTGTAAGAAAGTATTTAAGGAGAAAGTTTTGTCGGCGTCATTCCGACAGTGCAATGCAGCGTATCATCAAAAAGGGAACGAGTCTCAGGCCACCCATTTCAAGATGGGCTTAAAAAGGTTTAGCCAACGTATATAATAATTACGTTAAAACTAGCAGAAAGTTTATATGATACTATTCCTACTACCGACACCGGAACAAAAAAAATCCATAATGAGTAAAGTGAATATACTATCATTTTTCTCTTGTGAACGCTGCGCTTTCTTTTCAACTCCCACTCAATTCACCTCTCACGCTCTTTTCGTCGTTATTGTTAATTAACAGGCTGTTCCTTAAGTACAGCACTCTGTTGTATTAAATTATCTACACCCTCCCTGCATTTTCTTTTCATTCCATTTAATTTCACCCGTTTTTCTTTCTTACGGGTTTTTTCAGCCAGTGTGGAATTTTTACACGTGAAAACATACATTTCTCGTAAATTTGCGCCTTTACATTCCACTCACGTGTGCACTTATTCACTTTAAGATAACTGCTGCCTCTTGATTCCCGTGTGTGTCAGTATGTGTGCCTCCTCCTTATTTTTATTATTATGATGATGAAATATCACCGCCTACTTTCTCCTCAGCACATCGTATATCATCATGCATCATTATATAATCATAAAATATCGTCACTTTGTTTCCTTCGGGCTACATCGTCTCCTCCACATCACTCCCATTGAACACCATTGATCTCTCTCTCTCTCTCTCTTTGTAAGCCTCTTTCTTAAATTTTTGTTCATGTTCCTGTTTGTTGTAAAAAGAGTAAATCCTGAAATATTTTTACTGACTTGCCCTCCATTTTGCCCCGTAATAAATTCCTAAAATTTGCATGCTGCTCCATAAGTATATAGGCATTAATAACAATTTTCCACGAAACACTACCATCACCAGTAGTCATTCTTTATCATTTTACAATTCTTATGCATTCTTCCCCGGTGACTGTCCATTTGTTTGGGTGTGTGTCTTCGCCAGATAACAAATGGGTGTAAAGATTCAGCGACCTATTATCATCATCACATTAATGTTTCTTTGAATGAACGAATGCTGGAAAAAGTCTGCAGACCAGTGTTCCGTTTTCCACCAACGCTTTCTTCATTCCGAACGTCTATTCCATATAGCTACATCCAGCACGTACGCAATTGACATGGCAGTCAAACTATCCGATAATCATGATCGTCACATACACTCACACAAATAAGCTTACAATTGTTCCAAACCAGAGCCAGACAAATATGTGTACATATTATTATTCGCAACTCTCTATCGTTCAAATACACATATCCATAAGTAGCTCAAGTTTGGTGCTCATGTATGGCACTTCTACATGCTTCACGACCACAATACCCATTTGTTCTGTATTGTCATCACATCCTTCCCTTTCTTCACATCCGCATTACATTACGACAGTAGCTGAAGTTCAGTAAGTAGAGATACTGGTTCATTTTTTACACGAGTCTCTGCATAATAACAAGAAGGAAATTACAGTGTATAGCTGGATATATGTTTGTCCTCCTGTGCACATTACTACTACTATTCCATATCACTAAGAAAAAATGTAGCTGGAGGCCGCACACTTTCTCCTTTGCTTTCACCATACACTTTCGTCATCATCAGCCTCCCAAATATTTTTGGTTGTTGCTCGTTTTTCTCTCGTTCTGTGCTACAATGCTGCTGCTGATAGGATACACTTGTTTCTTTCGGATATGTTTGATGGCTACCAGGGGTATGCTTTGTGGTAAGGTTCCCCTTGGGGATGTACGTACATACACATGCAGGGAAGAACGTGGAGTTCCGTATATTTCTTTTATGCCTTTCTTCAGTTTTACTTAGTTTGCAAAAAAATATAGAAGCTCCACCGGAGTGGAATCCATATGCGTGCGATGACTTTGTTGTACTTTCCACTATCCAGTTGAAAATTCGTGTACCTTTTTTGCTCTGATTTTGATGGTACATCATATCAACTGTAGCATCATCATCATCATATTTCCTTTCCGGGGTACAATATGCTCCTTCTTCTATCTCCACTTCTTCCTCTTCTCCTCGTTTGCATAATACGTTTTGATATTTTTTCTCCTCCTTTTTATTTTCCTAGCAACTTCCTCTTGTTTCGTTAGGAAAACCTTTATATTCGTATATCATGTGTAGAGGGGACAGACACTTTAATGGACAATATATTCTTCTTGCTCTCCCCTACATTTTTCATCCACTTTCCCCGTATTTTTATGCATTTGCAATATTCTCCGTTTCATATCACGTAGTCATATCCATAATTTTCGGGAATTTATATGCGCTCTACGGAAAACGGAATGGATTGTAGCCTTTCGAAGAAAGAGAGCCATATACTGCCTCAGGAGAAGTCATCCAGTCTCTTTCATCGCTTTTCCCTTGTGGCCTATGCAAAAAAAATCTCATATTTTTTGCTCTATCTTTATACTCTTGTGTTCTCAGAAGAAATATATATTTCCTCAAAAATATTTATTTATAATGACAAGTCGCTATACTTTTACTAAAAGGCACAGCACCAGAAATACTACTGGATACTCTAGCAAGTACCTCTTTCTTTGCCTCTCTTAAAAGGCTCCTTTGTTCCGTTCTCTGAATGCAACTTGTTTCTTTGCCCGCGTCCTTCTCTGTTGTTGTACCGATAATAGAACAATATTTTTGCATGTTTTTCCTTTAAATGTCAAATGAACTGATGATTTGTGAACTTGGTACATTATATAAATTGCTCCTGCTGTTATGTTGGTCGGTTCTGTCGGCGGTTGTACACGCTATACGCAATAATCTAAAACTGGAAGATATATATAGGACCTTTTCTTGCTCTCTTTCTTTTTTACTTCCTCTCCTTCTCAACTTCATTTTTGGGGAGTATAATACCAGGGTATATATAGAATCTTGTTGTGTTTTTGTAGTGAAAAAAATAAAAACAAGGATGAATGGAAACGAGTGCTAGAAAACTTTTCTGTTTTTTTTCTTTTCCTCCTTCCCATCTATTACTTCATACGTCATAATAACAATAACATGAGAAGGAAGAAAGATGAGATGTATATACGTAAGCCGCTTGCAGCGAGTCCTTTTTTCTGATATGCTCATGTTTTTGTTTGTTTGGGTGATGTTGCTAATGCTGTTATACCATTAGAGTAGTGAGATGGAATCTGTGGATTTATTCAACCCGTGGCAATGGCAAAAATATAACCAAACGACTATTATGCAAGTGTAGGGATGACAGAGGAGAGCGAGCATTGAAAGAAGATGAAAAGGAAAAAGAGTTTTTTTTATCTCACTCCGTTTGCAGCAATTCAATCAATATGATGAAGTGATATCGTTTATTATTATTATTATATTTATTTATCCGCAAAGGGATTTACTTCTATTTATACGTTGTTGTTGTATTGTTGGATTCGGTCAAGTAAGTCAATCGTCTTTTGTGTATCACCCATCACAAAAAATAATCTTTTTTTTGAAGAAAGCAACTGTTGGTGTGTGTGTGTGTGTGTGTACAGTAAAGAGAGACACTTTCGGCTGGTTTGTCTGGGATAAAAAACACAAGATGGTACGAGTTGAAAGGGAGAAAAAGATGACATGAAATGTGTGCTGTGTTTTCTAGTTCTGCTGTTGTCAAATGAAAGTTTATAGTGGGCCCTCTGCGTATTTGGTAGAGTGAGCTCTTAGAGTAATTGCTTCTTGCTCTTTTATTTATTTTCATGACTTTTTCCACTTTTTCTTCGACTCTTTTTTATTTCAAGATAACAAGAATTATGACTTTATGAATATGGATGCGTACCTATATTTATGCGGCGACGGGTGACTCTGCTTGTTTTTTCCGGAAAACTTTGTTTGTTTGTAGTTTGTGTCCGATCTCAAGGAAAAGCTTATAGTTTTAGAATCGTTCATGCGTGCATGCGCATGTAATTGTTTGGATATGAAAATCAGATATACGTGCAGGAGTTATCCGAGTTATAATGCACTTCAGCTTTATTTCAATCGTGTATTGTAAAAAAAACTAGGTTTATTTCTACAATAACTGTAATATTTATGGATATCTTCATAAAATAGAAGAAAGGTCCTGTGGTTTTTACTTTCCCACACTCCACTTCACTCTCGACTCCTTTTACAAGTCAATAAGTGAAAAGACGACAGTTTGGGGCATGAGATATTGGCATTTTGAAAATAGAAGTAAATAGGTTAGTCAACGTTGAAGCAATAACTGTACAGTGTACGTCAGTATCGTCTTGCATTTACAGGTGGAATACAAGTGATTTATGTATGTTCATGTTTTACCCTACCCGTTCTCCTACTCAAAGAAAATATGCGCAAAAACAGTCATCTTGGATTTCCCCTTTTCACAACATTCCCTCATCATCATTTATTATCCTTTTTGCTGTTTATTCCGTGTTTAATGTAATACGAACCATGTCATAGTATTTTGCAAAGATGTTTTGAAAAGCAGCAACAGATTTTTTAGTACATTGACTTCTCCATCTGCGGAGGAATATTAAAGAAAATCTTCTCTTAGCAGTTGTTTCATGTGACGTTGTTTACTTTATCGAGGAGAAATAATGAGCCTCCAGAGATGGTAAAATAGCAGAAAATTATAGATGTACGTATTATATTCCTCATCTTGCTTTTTCGCTTTCTCTGAGTGAGTGATCCTTGGAGTACGAGAAAATGACAGTAATATAAAATGTCACATTTTCCGGTAAATTTGTCATCTTGTCATGTCGTCAATCCAGATTTGGAGTCTATGACTCAGGCAGGTCATGAGCCATGAACCAAGTCGACTGTTTAGTACCTCGAAGCAAAAGGGGGCATCGACACAATATTTCAACATGACATAAGCTTGGAAAATACGTATGAATTTCACCAGAAAAATGCTGACTTGCCTGAAATCCTATATCAGTCCAATTAAATCTCTAAAATCGTAAATAATATTCTACGAAGTAGAGTTGCTAGAAATGCGGGATGTCGTATAGTAACGACCAGTTTTCTGCTAGTTTGTCCTGGC
Source organism: Sinella curviseta (assembly GCA_004115045.4). Classification (NCBI taxonomy): domain Eukaryota; kingdom Metazoa; phylum Arthropoda; class Collembola; order Entomobryomorpha; family Entomobryidae; genus Sinella; species Sinella curviseta. The sequence continues at coordinate 55,342,304 of CM023200.3, read as the reverse complement.
GTATTCTGATTTCAAATTATACTATTTTCTGAGAAAATCCATTTATTTCCCTTCGTTGTTCGTCCTCTTTCCCTCGTTGAGAACCGCATTATATCAATAAAACCCGCACCTACGCAAGCCACCAAATAAATAAAGCAAGAGCATTGTAAAGTGTAATCCGTCCATACTCAATCAAGGTTGATTTTCACTTAGCCACCCACATTCCTCCTACTTCCTCTCATTCTCAATTTTCTTTTGCACTTGAATGCATTTCCACTCTTTTCATGTTCCGTTACCACACAGCACATTCCAAGAAGAAAAAAATCAAGGAAAGTACACAGCGTCCACATGACAGAGGGAAATGTTGAGAGAAAAATATTGCGCTCTAGCTCGCGTTCGCGTAGCATGCACAACAAAAGCCAGCTAGACTGTTGTGGATGACGAGATCAAAAACCGGTTTTCTCTGAGTGAATAGGGAAAGAAGCAAGGAGTCAGCATGCACACACTTTCCTCAACAAATTGACGACGACGAGTATTATTCTTCCATCAACTAACACACAGCTTTGGTAACAAAAAACTCTTCTCCTCATCCACACTTTTCAGTTCCAACACGGCAGCATGCAGTGAGGAGGAAGCAATGAATAAAAATAGAAAAATGCTCGCTGATTCCACATGCTATGCAATGCATTGTCTGTGATGTATTGCTGCCAGCATATATTGACGCTGGGAATGTGCAACCTTTCGATTTTCTCCTAACAGACAGGATTTCTTCCCTGCGCTCGATATTTCCAAAGAAAGAGGAAACGAAGAGAGATTGATAGCATTTTTCAATTTGTTCCGTTTGCTATATACATTAGTGTTGTTGTTGCTGCTGGTGGTGCACTGACTGGCGCTTTCTCCTTTCTCCTCCTGTGAAGAATGTGACGGTCTTTCCTTATTGACGGCACGTTCTGATTGCTTTTGTTAGTCGATGCTGCCGCTGTTTTCTTGAATACAACTATACCTACTACTTGCCAACCTTGTGTTTCTGATTTTATGTGAAATGCAATTTTCCCCTTTTCCTTGCCAATGCCATTCGCTCCCATACGTAATATCCCGCAACGATATGCATAATGCATGTAATGCATGTTCCAGACGTGCCTGTCCCTTCACTGCATTATAATAGAAATGAGGAAACAGGCAGGCCTTCAAAACCTGTCTACTAGCCGATTATTTGCATTGGATACTAACGTCAGTCAGTCCGCAGAGCCTTTGCATCACTCACCGCCACAACTACCCACAGCTTGTTGATAAATTATGAATATCATTGTAGCGACCCTATTAATATTATGTCCGCGTAATGGAGAATGTTCAACCCATTTCTCCCCTGCCGCTCAAAACAAAGACCCATTCAATGCAGTGGTGTAGAGTGTAGTCACAAAATAACGTCTCCTGTAGTGCCCCCAATAGTAAAATTAACATCATTTTAGCAGAATATATACTTGTCCATTTTCGGTAGGTACCTTATATTTTATTTAAGGCGGGCACGCAAAATTTCTCATGCACATTATCAATGCGAAAAAGGAGAGGACAAGGGAAAGCTAGTAGCTTGGTGAATGCTTTAGTATGTAGGTTGGTATGTGTGTTTATTTTTCTAAAAGAAAATCTGTGTCACGTTTTCTCTATCTGTTTGCCTCTTCTCATGCAAAAATAGATTGCATCTCGACGGTTGCTGCTGCTGCTTTTGTCGTATTCGTCGTCGTCTCCATCATTACTTTGCGTTCTACGTGATGTAAATAGTTTTGTTTGGGTTTCTCAAGTACACACTCAAATATTTCTAGAGAAAGCACTTTGCTCGCCCAGCTCTACTTGCTCTCAGCCCATTTTAAAGCGAGTAAATATATGCCAAAGTGGTATACCAATCTACTTGAAAATGGAGTGAACCGTGAAAATAAGCGAGTCAGAGATAGAGAGCACCATTTTCTCGAAACATCCTTTCTCCTGCTCCTTCTTCCCGTCCTGTTTTATAGGTGACGCCCAGTGAGCAGCAAGCGGCAGCATCGCAATTTCGCAGAGAATACACACAACAGAAAAGACAAACACAAACAAATAAATGAATAATACGGGTACTATAATAATATAATATACAGAAATAATATGCTTTTGTTTCTTCAACCCTAAGTATGGCCTTATAAATATTTTGGAGTCTGGAGAGACGTGTCTAATAAATAAATACTAGAAAATCCCGTCCTTAATAAGGACGCTGAAACTCAACAATTATAATATTTTTTGATCGAAATTCCGATATGGAAATCATTTCAATAAATTAGTGTCAGTCACCGCAGCATACACCTTTTACAGTTACATTGGAACCAAACGTTTGTTAAGCGGTTGTGTCCGTTTGTAGTAATAGATCAAATGCGTGACCTTTACCCCAATTACCATGTCAGAGGCATTTAATATATTAGTATTCAACTTCTAAACTGCGTTTAGTAATCATGGTGCAACAATGAAGGAATGCAATACCATCATATTCTTTGATTTTCACTCAATTTTCAAATTTGACCTTTGACCTGAAATATCAAACATATTTCAAAGTTTGACGTCTCCGATATTTGCTGGCCTAATAATAGTATAGAAATCATCTTTAAATTTATAACTTTGACGCATAAAAAGTAAACATTTAAGTTGTTGACCTTTGACCTCAATTATTTATTTTGCTGTTAAGTATTTCACAATGTTAACCCCTCAATGCACTCCGCCATTTAATTTGGAGTCGAATGACATATTGATGACCCGTGTGCGTTGAGAAATAAAAAAGTTTTTAGCTGGACAAACGAATTTCAATTTGTGTATTAATAATATAGTAAATATATTATTACATATTCTCTTTCTGACTCTCTCTATCTTTCTCTTTATTCAATTCTGCAAACTTTTGGCGAAAATTAGAACGGGTTGAAAACTGAAAGGGATTACAAAACATTTTGCGAAAAGTCGACTACTCTTTCATTCTTTACGTTTGTTCCTCCTGCTCTCTTGTGACTCGACTATGTGCTCCTTTTCGTTGGGGGTGGGGGAGCCATATAGCGTCCCATATTTGCTTGTTGCGAGATTAAAAACTATGCTGCTCTCTTTCCTGTACGTTATATTATGTACCTTATAGCACGATGTATTATAAGACTGGTGTATCGGCTTCAGTAAATCACCTGAAGAAAATTCGAGCTCTCACGCAGTGGAATTCCGCTGCGGCGGTAGTGTACCAATACTCCAAGCAGACACAAAGATTACATGGTCAATAAGCAAATGAGCATCGTATGCAAGTAATTAATTTAGTTAAATACGACATTACGCACTACTTAGGGCAGAGTTGAGATATAATGAATGCTTAAATACATTAATTAAGCAATTTTGAATAACTAAACTCTTACATTTGTTATATTTAATTATTATGACATAATTTACATTATTGCTATATAGCTGCAGGTACCAAGTTACGAAAACTATACTGGCAAAGGCACCTGCTATTAAATAAGAATTTAAGTTTATAAAAAATGATAAGCGCTACTCAACTTAACTTGCTTTATTTTCTACTATATTGCGTACATAGTTGAATCGTAGTTATTTATTTATTTATACACCTAATTATTTAGTTATGTACGCCTGTTGGTGCCAATGTTATTGATACGGCTTGACGGATTTTGTTTAAACATGGCAGACGGGATCCTTAGATGACAGGAAAGATTAGTATTGTGCTTTAGTTCAATTGATCGACATGTAACGGAGTAGGGGTCACGGAATGGTCACAAGCTTTTAAATGGTAAACTAATTTAAACGATAAACTTATCCTGCACGCATAAATTTATGTGTTATCTGTGTTACTATTACAAATAGTTAACTGAATAGAAATTCTGCTATCGTATTAGTAATACGGTATTACTCAATTATCTTGATAAATTGCTACAAATACTGAGCATTCTTGACAGAAAAAATATTTTTGCATTAATTGCACAGGATGCAATAAGGAGCATATGCAAAAAATCATTAAAGTTTAAAAAGCTTTTTAACTTTTTAATGAGTTACTTAGCCAGGCAGAATAATATTCCTCGTATTAGCTGCTATTTTACTTGGAGTATTGGTACAGTATAGACATTGCGGCTGTGTCTGTAACTACGACCAAAATTTTCTTCCCGTGTGTTTTTGTCTGTGTATGTTATTCTCTGCTTGAAGCGGCGATCCCTGAGCACCAGTCTTATAATACATCGTG
>CM023200.3:55274078-55337982 GCA_004115045.4 Sinella curviseta | reverse complement strand
CTTATAGCCACCTACTTGACTTCCATTTTCTCTAATCCCAACTGTCCACTGACTGCACTTTACTTTCTAAACCGGACACATGCTACTACCAACTCGGTGTGGACTTTGTAGACTATAAATAAGGCATTCTTCTCCTTCCTCTAGTAGTCATCCTTCCTTTTTTATTTTGCCCGGCCGTCCGTCCAGCTGCTCCTCTGTCCGCTGTTGTTTTTGACCGCGCGGTGCTACTTCCTCTGGTGAAGGGTGTAACCTTCTTTCCTTCCCGTTTCCTTCTCTCACAACTCAACAAAAACAGATGGGATTATTTTTCAAGGCGCAACACACTAAAATATACGTTGCCCACTTTCTGGACAGGAAGCAGTTTGCTTACATTTTTATATTGTGTAAAAAAGGAATTGGGCCGCTCAAGGTTACAAGTGGTGGTGATGGTGTCCTTAGCATAAAAATTGTTTTACAGTGCACAGCTGCAAATGGCAGAAGTAGGCACATTTTTGTTCACTCATTCACTTGGACGATTACAGCTATCATGATTACATCATCACAGAGTGTAGAGTATCGCCATATATCATTTTACATGCTTCGCTACGCTGTGATGAGCAAATGAATGAGTGAGTGAATCAACCAGTAACCGTGAAAATGAGAATTTCCTCTTAAATTTCAATTTTGCCGCATGGAAAAAGAAGAGAGAGATGGATTTGCCTGTTCACTAGAGACATTTGGGAATGTGAAAGCGGCTTCTAAACCAGGGCCCTCGGAAACCGGGTTATGCCCTCGTCATTGTTGAGGAGGGTCAAGATGAAATATTGTTGTGTATCCAGACTTAATAAATCTACTGAGATGTCAAGAGTGCACTATTAATCATGATGAATGATCAGCCAGTTGAGAAGCAAATATTTTAAAAATGATCCTTTTTCATGTTAAGCTAAATAAACATATTTTGTTGTAAAGTATGACGTGTTCTTGAATAGAAAATATCACGGGCTGCCAAGTAAGCTGAAAGAACAGGCATTTACATGCAGGATCCATCCCTTCTCCAAACTCCAGTACTCAAATTTATGCAATACTCGATTCTCGAGAATAATGAGTGTGCGTCATATGTATGTATATATTTAGACATCACATAACATGGTTTATATTTAGTGCATGTCGACATGAGCAAATAAGCTATTTACTTGCAAATACTTATGATGGGAAACAAACTTTAACCATGACAAATATATCTCATTACATTGAGAAATCGAATTTTTTGCACTGCGTACCGGATCAAAAATTTAAATAAAATTTCCAAGAAATGACTTGGTGAAAATTCACATCGTTAAATTTCTACAGCGTTGTAACTGACCAGTCTAATTCAGCATGTTGGGGGAATACTAGGATTCAAGGCTATCTTGTTCACTGCATCCCCTTTCCATTTTTGTTATACCGTCACTAATTTACTCCCTAGGACATGGATATTTTACGCAATTGTTCTTTTATCTCTTGCGACAATGCAGTGAAGCGAAAGTGTAAATAAAGCATTATACTTATACCCAGCATTATATCACGTAGTTCCAGGTATCCAACAAGAAGATCCAAGGCAGGAGCAAAATGTATGTAGAATCTAGCCACCCATGAGAATGTGCCTACCTATTCATCTCATCAGCGTCACTCATTCGGGATCTCTTTGCCCTTGTGTGCTGATAATAGTTAATGGTGTAGGGAATAGAATGCACCGGGCTGGCAGCATCACAACAGACAAAAGTGAAAGAGATTTCCTCTCTCGCCGCTTTCCACTAATCAAACGGAACGAGTATGTAGACCTTGAAAAAAGTAGAGTTTGTTTATACTGTGCATATTATATACAGCGATGTGCTAGATAGAACGGAGGTGTCCATGCTTATTTGTGTTGGCATTTGCCTTTCCGTTCTGGCTATTCACTGCGAAAGCAAAAGGGACAAGTTTCAATAAAATCACGCTTGGCATGGCAATGGCAATTCGTAGAAAGAATAGCAGCAGGCAAGTTTTGGGTGTCCGTTCAAATTTCAACTCTTTTGTGAATTGGATGACCTTGCTCTTAGGCAAAGTCGACGCTATCCGGTTGTTAAAAGTAAACTTTGACTCTTTACATTATTTATCTAACCATATAATCTTTTCATTAAACTTTTTATTGCAAACAGAAGAGATATGTGCTCTGATACACGCCCCAATGACGTGAGACGCCCTAGTTTTTTGTCACATTGATCATTGATGTAAAGATAATTTGCTTGGAATTTGACTTTGATGAGTTCCTGATCTACTACGCAATTTGTGAGGAGGAATGAGGATCAGGGTCGACTGATTGAATGCATCCGTAGCCTGTTTATGCATAAACAGTGAAAATGAATAATGACGAGGATAAAGTAATGTTTAAACGAAAGCCCAGTTCTGATTTTTATTTGTCGAAGCAAAGAAAGTAGATGGATTCATTGTAGGAATTCCGAAAATTTTCTTGTTACATATTTATTCTTTTGACAAAGGTTTGTACTTGAGAGGCTCCTCCAAAAGCAATTTATACTAGAATCTCTTTGAGGTCGCTTTCTAATTCTTTCCCTACTTCTCATGTCTAACCTTCAGTCTACTTCCTTGTATGCGTACCTATATGTACAAGAAACAAGTTGAATCAATAATGACATTTAGAGCAAGCTAACCTTGAAAGCGGACGAAAATGTCACACATACCTAAATATTCTGCTCAGTAGTACATCAAATTACAATTAGAACTGCGATTCATTTTTCAAGTCAATCCAAATTCGCGTTGTGTATGTATGGATACATTTGCGTAATTAATGTAGAATGGTTAGTAGAAAAAACCATCAGTAATGACGATTATTAAGTGGCGAAGCCACTTTATAAGAATGCTTTGTCTGTCTGTCCGTCCCAGGATTATCTCGGGAACGGTTAGGAATTTTTGAATGCAGTTTTCGGCAATCGATTGCCCATCACCCAAGGACCTTAAATACTGAATTTAAAAATGATCGGTTAACGGTAGCCGTTTGAAACCATTAAAGTTTCGAAATCTTAACCTGACAACCTATGGCATGCAGCATGTCATTCGACTCGTCTCTTGATGCTGATACTCTTCCATGTACAATTTGTAATTTTCGAAATACCGTTTGGTCGTTATGGACGTTTGGAATTCAAATTTGTTGATTTTTAGCTTGATAAGGCATGTGGGGTATCAAAATGGATGTACTCTCAGAGACAAATCTGCTTATCATGTTCCCCAATTTGAAAACTACTGGGAAACTTGACAGCATCTGAAAATTTTATTGGATTTGTCTATATTGCACAACAGCTTCGCCACTTTGCTACGTGTTAGTTTTGCTGGGTTTATTTAATATTGCTTTAGTACTACCCGTGAATAAGATTGGAACTACATTACTTGATGTGTCCATATTTTCTATTGTTATGTCTACAATAATGGTCCGTGTTCGCTCTTCCACTAATCGTCTGTGCAAGCGCTACTACAAGTAGTTACCTATGTAACGTTTAGCTATATGATGAGAATACATGATAAACTTGAAGCTAGTATAAGTATGTATAATAGTGATATTTGTTCTGCTGATGATGCAATGATCTGATGTTCCTGGATTCGTCAAATTATAAAAAAAGTTAAGACAATATCCCGCAAGGTAAAGAAAGCGAGGAGAGTGAGTGACACCAGCATACTTACTTGATACTATTACATTTTATTAGATACCTTGTGTCTTCTCATCAGGAGAAGGCCAAGCTGAACGATGCTCCTTGTGTGCCTAATGTACAAACTTGTTACGTTACAGTTTGTATTTGGTGAGAAGACACAAGTGAGAAAATTTGAACCCAGAAGAGATTGTGTCACAAGAGTGAAGAGCAAACACAGCCAGGAAACCAAGTGAAAGTAAAAAAAAATACAACGGAAGGAAATTGAGTCAGCCAGATAACAGGAGGAAGAAAGGGATGCCTCTACCTTTCTCTTGTTTGTTCTTGCTACATTTTTTACTTCGATACTATACTCTTACGTAATTTCACTTATAATTGCAACAGCGTGTGTGTGAGGAGAAGAATGTGTGTGTTTCCAACTAATCTTGAGTATCGCAAGGGAAAGGAGAGAAGATGGAGAGTAAAGTCTAGTGAACCCTGCTTGTACTCATCAGGAGCAGTAGCAGACGCTGGAACAGGGCAGTCAACTTAATGAAATTGAAACGTGTGTGTTTGTATGTCTCCTCACATTTTTTCTCTAACGTCTCTTGTCTGATTGCCACAAAGTGTGCAACTTTCCCTTTCTAATGTGTATTCTCTCCAACTCGTATACTTGATGGCAATGATGACGACTATCGTGGAGATCCCCACTCATGCCTGTTTTTATTTTTTCGCGTTCCTTCCTTTTTCCAATTGCCTTGTGTAGCATCTCGCGTAAATGAGGATGACGAGACAAAACTGCTTGCTACATTGGCTATACAAGAAGTATGTAATAGTTGAACTTGAAATTAACAAAGGGATGCATGTTTTTCTTCTCTGGAGAGAGAATTCCTTGCAGTGGCATGTGGCAGACAGGGAACAAGGAGACGCGACAAGAGAATTACAAAATGACATGACGCGTCGTTCTTTTCTTCTCTCCACCAACAAGAGTCTTAGACACAGTGCACTGCACAGAATACATACATGACTTTGGATTTTTTTCTCGTCCAATGCTATTGTTCGGCGTTTTCGGTGGCAAGTGCGAATGAAACGGAACTGGGTATACACGCGCGTGCATAAAAGAGAAAAAAGTACAAGAACAAAATAGAAAACACTTAGGAATTTCCCAGAGAAGAAAAAAAGCTTGTTCTTTTTTCAAAAAAAAAATCAATTTCTGTGTAAGACTGTCTTGTATCCTTGCTGCTTCCCTTTTATTTCCCTTCTTGAAAAAGTGCGTACATGGCCAAAGAGACTAGTAAAATATCCATTTAATTTTTTTCTAGCTTGACTGATTTCCTCCTTTACAGAGATAATGGTTGAAGAGAGAAGAAGTAATAGGTTTTGTATTGCATGTTATACATACGGATTTTTTCTCTATTTGGGCCAAAGTGGAAGTGATAAACAAAAAATGCATATAATGTCGGGCCAGTGATTGTGCTTGTGTTCTGAAAATATGTAGTATATTTGAAAGAGGAGGAGGAGGAGGATGGAAACTCTAATGCATTTTTTCTCGTTCATTGGATTTACAGAGTGAACCAGCTCAGCAGAAACAAGAGTTTTCAGTACAATGCTTTATGTTGTATGCGCTTTTTTATGGATGGAGAAGGCAAGGTCTTTTATTCTTGCTGATCACAAGTCTCGAGCTTCCAATAATGCTCAAAGCTCCCGTTTTATGATACATTGCCGTTGCGTAGGAGAGAGAGGGCAGCTGTTATATTGGCCGTGTACTTCAATACTCTTGAGGCAGCAGCAGTAGGCGTTTTGATCTATTGTAGCATTAATCTTCAAAAAATTTAATAAAAATGCGACGTAATGTATATGCATATGTACATACATGACTGAAAAGTGTACAGTAAATATCCTAAAATTGTATTCCGTTGTGCAAATATTGAATATTTATTGCCATGTGCTGTCCCATATACACTGAAAAATCTAGGGAAAAGTGTAATTAAATTGATAACACGGAATTCTAGTAAAATCATTCAATTTAACCGTTTGTGTTGAAATTTTGACCCTGCAAAAATATATTTGCAGTTGTGTGCGGGTGCTCCAAATATTATTGTAAATGTTGTATCTCAAGTGTATTTTCAGTATATCTCGCTGCCTCTCTCTCTTTGACAACATTTAGGTCACAGAAATATCAGTACACTTATTATATTTAGAACCATTTTCTACAGTCAGTCAATACAGATATTATATACGAGAAGGATTGATGATTACACGCTAATTACACAATTCGTTCTAGGGGAAAATGGATCTCCAAAAATATGCTTATATCCCATTTCATAGGATTAAACCTATCTTGTAGCTACTGCCATCATGTAACTGATAGCCTCGAGCGGATTTATTAGCGGCCTGTCCTCGTTTTTTCTCTCTCACTCACGTGCCCTTCATGTTACCAACATCATCATATTTTCCCTACGCAACAAAACACGACAGTAAGAACCGTTACCCCGTTCCATCTCTCTCCATGTCCGCCCATTAAAAATACTATTGCACTCCATCCGCTACATGAAATCCTAATTTTTCTCTGTTCCACCTAGTCACAAGTATTCATCACCATCATTTTTCTGGGATGCACATTGCTAATGGGTAGATAGATAGTGGTTTTATTATAGTGTTTTGAAGGTTCAGTACTTACATGAACTGCTTTTAAACCCTAACACAATGTAGTAATACCAATTAAAATATAACAACAATAAGTGGATTTACAAACTACCGTCTATAATTAATTGAACATGGCCGGTCCATACTCCAAAACCAAGTTGTGATCATTTAACAATAAAAACCTACACATATAAATTCTCTCTTTCTTCTAAAATTTTGTGATTACATATTTCTGTTAATTGGTCAAATGGACATTTTTTACAATCAGTAAGCTTAAAATGTTTACAATATTGGTTCCATAAATTAGTTCCTATCCAATTTATTGACTGCTTATATAGTTCAGTATTCGGCGATGGAACAATCATTCTAAAATCAAACTTGTCTTCAGTAATTTCATCTCTGGTCGAAAAATATGTTGAAAACATTTTGACTTATATTTTTTTAGAACAAATTTTAGTACCGAGAGAGTTCTACGTTCACTAAATGTGAGTAAATTTATCTTTTTTAATAGATCATTTATTACTACATCACCCATTTTTAAATTACGCTTTTTCTTACTACGACGTTTGTATAATGATGGGAGGAAAAAAGCTATCAGAAATCTGTTCACTTTCCTCTGTAATATATTTAGCTTCATGGGTTTTATCGCCCAAATAATAATGGCATAATCTACAATGCTTACAATATAGGCCGATAACATCATTTTCATTATATTTTCACTAAGCAAACGCCTTATCGAATAAAGTTTAGCCAGAGCCCCATCCATTCGTTTTTCTACCTGGTTTTCATGACCATCAAAAGATAGACAGCTATCTAAAACTACCCCTAAGTATTTAAATGATGTAACCCTTTCTACAATCTCACCATTTATCACCAGGTCACTAACTGACTCTCGCGCAGACCTGTAATCCTTAGCCTTATAAAAAACCATCCATTTGGTTTTTGCTACATTCAGTTTCAGACCGTTCTGATCACACCATTTAAGCAAATTCACTAAGCTATCCGATAACTTAGCTACACCTTCATCAAATGTTTTACATTTAGCATAAATGACAAGATCATCTGCATACAGTAAATATTGCAAATTAATGGCATTAACTATATCATTAACATAAATTGTGTAACATAATGGAGCTAAAATTGAGCCAGCAGGAACGCCAGATTTTATCGCAAAACAATCAGATTCATAGCTACCGTTTTTTAGCACAAATTTTCTATCTTTAAAATAATTTATTAGCAGTTTGAGTAAAAATGGAGGCAATTTGTAATCATATTGCGTCATAAGCTTTTTGAGCAATATGCTCTGATTCACACTATCAAACGCTTTGCTAAAATCAATAAATAAAGCTACTGCTTTCCCTGACCTTTCATCTAAAAATTCATAAAGATGCTGCGTTAAAAGCGCTACTGCAGTTTCACATGAATGCCCTGCTCTGAACCCGTGTTGGTTGGGATCCAACAAATCACTCACACACTTAACAAGCTTACAGTATAATAATCTCTCGAAAATTTTCACTATGAAAGTACAGTTAAAAATAGCTCTATAAGATGAGGATTGGGTATATTTACCTTTCCCCTTATAAAGTGGAATTGCATATACTAACTTAAAATGTTCTGGAATAATTCCAGATATAAAAATGTTCAAAAACAGTATTCTTAATGGTACAGCAATTAGACTAGCAAATTTTTTATATACTAACTTTGACACAGACGATGGCGTGTCCTTACACTTTTTTACATATGCTATCGATTCAACAATTTCCTGTTCACTAACATTCACTTCTTCGGGATTAGAGTTCAGTTCATTAAATTTTTCAGTATACTCTGCTAAAACTGAAAAACAGTCATCTACTTCACTAATTGCACTAGGCACAATGAACTCATTCGCAAATTTTGAACAAATTTCCTTGTCACTTTCAAGAACACCACCGTTCTCATGTACTAATTTTGTTACCTTTGTGAGGTTTCTATCTCTATAATGAATCATGGAGTTTATTGTGTCCCATACATCTTCCGAAGATTTCATTTTAGCAAACTGACTCTTGAAATAGTCTCGTTTGGATTTCCTAATCATGTTATGCACCTTAGTTTTTGCCTTTCTGTATTTTTTCACATATTTGCTACTTTTTAATGATTTCTTCCTATATTCATCTCTAACCTTTATCATGGTAACGATTTTACTTGTAAACCAAGGAGCATTCCTACTCCTAATTAATTTTCTTTTTAATGGAGCATGTTTGTCCAGAAGGGACATTATTACTTTCTCAAAGAAAATTGGTGAAAGTTGTTGTGTGTTCTTATTACTTAAAAAGCTCCAATCTATTTTATTAAAGTCATTTTTAAATTCTTCCAAATCAATACGTTTATAACATCTCGTGTTTATGACTTTAGGTGGAAGACGTTTCTTTACTAATTTGAATATAGTATACGTAAGATAATGATCAGAGCTAGAGAAAGCAATAGCATCTGAATTTTGGAACTTATCTTTATTTGAAACGTAAATGTGGTCTATCAATGTCGCTGATTGATAAAAATTGCCATCATGTGCATTTCTAATAGCGACTCTAGTTGGCACATTGATAACTTGAGTTATGTTAAATTCTTTACACGCACTAAAAATTTGCTTTCTCTCCGCTGAGCTTTCTAATAAATTTACATTGACATCACCCATCAAAATAAAATCTAAATCCTCAGATCTGAGAAAACAGAACAATTGACGTAAAAAGTCAGGTAAGCAGAATTTACTTTATCGGGCGGTAAATATAATGAACATACGTACATTGATTTAAAATGTGACCCCGATAGTTTGAAGAGAACACACTCTAATCCTAATGGCTTTTCAAATGGGATGTCAACTAACTGATAATCGAAATGATTGTTTACATAAATTAATATCCCACCACCATTACTTTGTCTGTCTTGTCGTAATGTATTATACCCTGATATATTACAAATATTCGAATGATCTCGGGCAGCATTTAATTTTGATTCCGAGATAGCTAAAACTAATATATCTGGCACGCTTATTAACAAATGTTGAATTTCTTCAAATTTTGACTTGATTCCATTCGCATTGAGGTGAAGAAACTTTCTCCCTTTTGGTAGCTGGATCTCGAGATTGATTTCAGTTTCACTGTCAAAATCTGAAATAACATTGTTGGAAATATCCTGATCATGAAAAGGAAAAGACGAAAGATTAAAATTCGTGTCAGTGATCTTATCCGTATCCGGAGTTGTGGAGTTGCTTTCGTCGATGATTTTTTCTGCTGCTCCGCACGTGATGCATACCCAATGATATTTGAAAAAGACCGTTCTTCCTTCAAATTGTCCTGGTGACCTCAGCATCATTCCGTTTACTCCGCATTTTCCGCAGGGGATCCATTTGTATGTCTCCATATTTCGAATTTAAAAAGAGGACTTTAGTTCAAATCTTATTATTTCATAATATGTAGAAAGTTGTCATGTTCGGCATCAGTTTGGATTTTGTAAATCAATCAGTAAATCAATTTTGTTGATTAATTTGTTCACACAACCGTCATCAGTCCAGGATGGAAAAAATAGAAAGATTTCTTCTTACGTGAAAAGGACCATGCTTTTATACCGCTTAGTCTCAGCGGATATGAGTTTGGTTGTGCTCATTGCACAGGAAACGATGATGGCAGTGATCTCACAGTGGCCTGGATTGACGGCATCTAGTTATGCGGCAAGTTTGAAATCCCCATGTTTTGGTGTTGCTATAAATCTAGTTTTGTTTACAGGTAGTCGTTTTCAAAAACATCTTTAAACGACACTGAAAAACTGAAAACCAGCTATGTAGCTAGCACTAAACAATAGGTAGCAAAACTAGCTACAAAATGAGATATAACAAGACTTTTAAAACCAAAAAATGAATTAATTTCATTAAAAAATATTAAGAGCACAAAATAGTACAGTCTGCTTGCTCTGCTCTCTCTTTGTCATTTGTATTCCTGGGAAAATGTAGTGGAGACAATATCGGTGGGCATGTGGGCACACCAGAAAATTGTCATTTTTCGTTATCGTTTAGTGGGTTTTTGCGAAAGAAAGAAGGTCAATCTCAAGACGAAATTGCCCACGGCTCAGACTCCTTATTCGCAATCGTCGGCGTAATCTCCTAGTCGTTGGCTCTGCCGTTTTCTTATGTTCTTTTGGTACAATATTTATTTTCTCGCTCGATTCTGTATGATGGAGTTTCCGCTGGTAATTATGACAGTGCCCGCATCTCTCCATTTCGAGAATCCTAATAAAAATCCTACTTTTCCGGGTAACATCACTCAAGTCGAGTCAAAGTAATCGTTGGCCCGAATCCTTTCTTTGAGCTGGTCGTCATCGTCCTCCATTAGTGCGACACCGACTAGCACCACCGACATGCTCATATTCGCATCAGCAGAGCATTTTATCCATTTGCCCATCTTCTCCATCAACCTCACTGATGAACAGCTTGGACGTAATGACACAAATAGGAAATGTTACATATGCACTTGACATCCTTTCATGTTTCCACACATACGGTTATAACTGCAAATCTACAAAATACATACAGAAAAAATGTGCGTAATTATAGTCCATAAAATAAATCCAGTAATCAAACACGTGAAGCATGAAATACATTATAGGTTGACTTGATGTTTCCGTTGGCTTTCTACAACTTTCGATGCCATTGTCATTGTCCTTGTCATTTCCGCCCAATGTAGTTTATCCATAAAATACAAAAAGAAAATCTCTGAAGAAAAGTACAAAAAGTTTATGATTGTTCCTACTACCCATGAAACAAAATAGAAATGGAACGCTCTGCACATAAGTTGTTTATCTTTCATAATTCCATTGAGCTTTATCTTCATCCCAAATATCATTTAAACATTTTTGCACATTGGGAAAACGGACTTCCATTTAAGACGCTTAGATCGTTTCGCTTGAAGCGGAGGAAAAGAGGAAAACATACCAGGATATCATTTTCTCTGTTTATCCCTTTATTTTTTCAATAAAACGGACGAGAAACGATGAAAAGAGTCAATTTGGAAATTAGCCGTCAATCTCAGAAGCAATCATGGGTAATGGATGACCATCACATGAGAAATGTGGAGCCTTGTGGCCAAATTAAGGCGATAGTCGGCGAAGAAAAACCCAACCAAGTTCCTCTAGACTGTGTGTGGCAGGTTGGATGATAGAATTAGAAAGAAAGGAAATTGTGTACTGGAGGGAGAGAATGAAGGAGGACAAGATGAGAGAGTGAAACAAGAAATTACAAAATAAATGAAATGTAAGCTTTTCTTGAATCAACTTTTTTTCACACTTTCAAAAATTCTCGTTGAATTTACATATGTTTGATGCTTCCACATACTTTCCAAAACTGTATAAATAATTTATGAATTTTATATTATGACGTAAGTAGTAGCTATTCTTCCACTGGGCCGTGGGATTTGCTATGTGACATCCTTCTTTTAATTCCTCCCATTCACATTCACATACAACACTCATGCTACACAACAAAATAATATTATAGCACTTTTGTTTTGTTCAGACCGTCTATAAATAGTGCGACTTTCGACGTAGATGAAGGGAACATTATTTGGAAGGACGTGGGGTTCACTCCCCCGCACTTTCCAAGGAAGGAAAACAAAGACGCGCCATTAATATAATGAGGATGACCTCTTCCATATATTACAGTTGTGTTGGGTCTTGTTTCCCAGCACAGCCAATTAAACTCCCAAGAAACACACATTCAAACATAAATAGCCTTTGTTAAGGGTTCTGCAATTGACTGGACCTGTCCCCCTCTGATTCTCATCTTGCACCGCCGCCACCAATAGCCATGTGAAAAATAAAGAAACTAGCTTCCCGACAAGAAAGGATTAACCCTCTGCCTGCGTCTTCTTTCTTCTCGTGTAAGCAACATCACGAAAGAATGAGGAGAAAAGGAAGAGAATAACGAATGTAACCTCAAACAAAAGCAGATAAAGGATCAGTGGAACTCTCACAATCAGTACAGTAGTCACTAGGGAAGTTCCAGTGTGCCCAGCCCAAAGAGAATAAAAGAAAGGGAGAAAGCTGGCTGGCCCAGCTGCCAGAGTGAATGAATGAATGAATAGAGATGCCAAATAAGAGCTATTAAAAGGACTTGAGTAAATAGCCACAAGGAACAGTGGCAGTGGCGCAAGGAAAAAAGGCGAAAATAAATTATAAAAAAGAAAAGAAAGCACAGGGATTTTCTTGTTTTGATAGGCGGCATGAAGCACAAGAAAAAAGGCTTAAAATAGATATTCCCTCTTTCTCTCCTTCTTTCTCTTATTCTCTTCTTTATCTCCCCGACTGGCTTTCCTTTTTCTCAATGGACACTACCAGACTTCTTGATGACGAGGATAATAGTGTGGCGGTGTAATAGAAAGCACTAAAGAAAAAAGGGAACTTAAATGGCTACGCTAGATTCGATGGCGTTACATTCAACTCAACAACAACAAACAATGATAATCGCCATGCTTTAGGCTTTGTACTTTCACTCCAGTGAAAAATGTACATTTTGTTTTAGACTTTCTTTTCAACTCCTAATGCATTATACATTTTATATTCATGAGGAGAAAGACAAAGACCGAGTGAAATTCACACACGGCGCAAGCACATATACATTTATATTTTCAATAGCTTTACTTCCTTTGTTTACTCGTTCCTCACAAAAGTACAAAAAAATCCGGTTGGAGGAAGTGCGCTCTCGATATAAATATTATTATGTGAGAAGCCTAACAGGTTTTGTTGTAGCATTACATCATTATCTTTGTAAAAAGATACAAGCATCGGGGCCTTTTCCTCTTTTTGCCAAGTCTTCTCCTGCAACAGACATCCGAGATAACATACTAAACCACTCTATCGTGAAAATGACTTTCCCTTTCTTCAGAGAAAATGGATTGGGTTTTGGTAGCGAGAAGTTAGTAGCTGTGGAGGAAAGCTACTATTTGTATCCAGTCCGTACTTTGGTGATAGGTAATTGATGGGATGATAGGTTGCTTGTGTTCCTCACTACACACACACTCCTCTCCTTACTACTGGTCAATTGCAATTCTAATTTGATCCGATGGATCTTCAAGCATGTATGTACAGTTAGAAAATCAGTTTGACATTGGCACATTGTACAAGATGCACGAAAAAGGCTTGCGTAGTTCTGGACTTTTGAGTGCTTCTACATAATTTACGCATTATATACGCAATATGTACTTTCTCAATGTCCAGTTTTTTCTCTGCAACCAAAAGTCTACATGGACATGGATTTTGCTCGTGTAAAACTCAAGTGCTTAGAATGGAACGCCTTTTTCTGGTTTAGTTTGTGTACATGCTGGGCAATCTGGAAAAATGTGAAGATGATGGGAGTAGTAGTCGTCATAAAAGAAAAAAACCAGGATTCTATCTTTCTTTTCCTTCGCTCGTGCATGTGCACACGCTTGACGTGTTTGTGTGCACCATGCTGTCTCCTGCTCATCATTTCATCTGAAATGTGAATCTTGTCCTTCAATATTGGAGTTGAAGTTGATGGCAAACAGCAGCGTGTGTCTATCGCTGTGTGCACATGCAATATAAATGTGATGTAGAGTCCGAACCGTATATCACTTGTGTAAATGAACTTAATGGAACGGAAGAGTTGACATGACATGGTATATTACTGCCCACTCTCTACTTTGTGCGTAGTGCGTACAACAAGAGGCAAGAAATGAAAAACTTGTTTCGCAATTTTTGGAGATGGCGAGGAGGACAACAATAAAGAGACAAAGAGACATGTGGTGAAGGAGATGGAAAATGGTCAGTGGTGGCCAGAACTAAATATTATATACTTTATTTCGAGCGCACGTGTAGGCATCATCATGATAATAAAAAGGTATAAAGACATCACATTATTTTTTTGGCCAGAAGCAGTGGAGAGTAAAAAGAACATGTAGTAATCCAGCTTGATTATTGTCAATCTTTGAAATACTCGAGTGGCAACGTGTGGGTGGGTGTGTGGATGATGTAATGCAAGGACATGTCTTTTTGCTCGTGGCGAGAACATGCGATATGCGACCATGATGGTGATGATGATGACAGAAAAAAAGTAATAAAAATGGACAACAACAACAGAGGCAGGTGATGTTCAACAAAAGACAAGTCTATTACGTTAATCAAAAAAGCACTTTTAGTTATTTCCTGGAAGAAAAAAGAAGAGGGGGAAAGTGACCGCAAGTAAGAGACAGGGAAAGATGGGAGTGGGCACTGGCGATAAATTGATGCTTGTATATTATACCATTACATAGGCACCACCGAGTAATCTAATACCTAATAAAATAATGGAATTTAGAGAATGGAAAAATGGCGAGTAAGATCTAGTGGTAAAACAGAGAGTTAGATCAGGTAGTAAATAGGACTCTGGCTCTTTACCATGAATTACAGCGAGTTTAAGTGGAAGTTGCAAGTGACACCTCACTTAAAGTGGAGTTTAAACCATTCCCAGATAATGTAATAATTCCCAGTGCCATAAACGTCTTTCTGTAGACTTTTTTGACGCAATTTCTAGCTCTCAGGCTTGTTATATATTTTAGAAATAAAATTATAATTATTTGTTCGTTTGCTTAAGAAATGGTGTAAAAGAAAAGTTTTTGTACAAGTTCGTATTCCAAGAAATGAAGTGGAGTAAACCTCCACCTTGTTTCAATGCAAATCTTCTGCATAATTTCAAGAGTCAAGATGAATAGATGCAAGACTTTCTCTGATTTTATATTCACCGCTGAGATCATTACAGACTACAAAGCACAGCCTCTATACACCACACCATCCAGAGAAACAATGACATTGAAATAAAAAAAATCTTTTCTAAGCCCTCATCTCCCTCTCTCCTTATTTTAGACTAGGAAATACTCCAGTTACTAGAAATAGTAAAAATGAAGAAACGGAAAAAAGCGAGCAAGGAAATTATGATCTTCTCTGTGTGTGCATAACCTCTATATTTTCTATACTTCCTCCGGCTCTCCTTCATTATTTTATTACTATTTTTCGGGGAAACCCAAGTGCGCATAAACCAGCGAGTCAAAAACAATGAGCAAGAAAGAAAGGAAATATGTGGATACATAAATGCTTTCTTTCTGCTGCACTTTCCCACTCCTTTTGACGTCTCATTGTTCTCTCTCAAGCATCATCATCGTCTTCTCCTGCACATTACTTATTTCACATTCCCATTAAATTTCACCACCACCACCCATCCAGCCGCCACATCTACCATCCTCATTTTTCCAACCAACTATACCATTCTCATTCCTAGGCAGTACATTCTTTTTTTAGAGTTGTTCAGTTTTTCTTTCAGAACTTTCTATTATTATTACTGCACTACCGCAACCAATGCTTATATGCATGAATGCCTATTATTTCTCCTTCTCACCATTCATATTTCCCCAAATATTATCCATCTACAGAGAAAGCTCATCAAAAAGTCAAACGGAATCAAAAGGAATAGCTGTCTACGAATAACAATTGTGTGGAGAAAGGAATGGCATGCCGGCACGTGAACTAATCCACAGAACATGAGCCCTAAAAAGAAAGTTTTTTTACAAGTTTCTTTCCAGCAACAGTCATCATTCCATAACTGTAATAATAACAGTACGCACTTTTTATAGATGCGCGTACTAAAGTTGTGTGAAGTCGACATTACTATATAACCAAGTCACTTTGATATCCCCTATTATGTTTTCCCGGTTAAGATTGCAGTGCACATAGTCTACTTATTTTTAGAGCTTAGGCAAAACCATATCATAAAAATATGATGGAAGAGGAGAAAAGGAGAGAGGAAGGAAGCAGAGAACGGAAGGCAAGGCCAAAAAATACCCTGTCTCAAAAAAAATATATACGAGATTGTTATTACTGCGTATCTGTTATACATGTACGAAAAATGGAATGGATCACGATCCCGATCGAGAGAAAAAATCTATGAAACAAAATTATACGTACACACACAGTTATCATTTTCATTGGATTGGATAGTGCACATGAAGCAGAGAGAGTAGGCGAATGTTACAACTGTAAAGTTTTTTTGAGCATTCAAACGCGTTTCACTTCATCGTCATCAGTTCATTCATATGCCTCACTTGATTCCTCCATTCCAAAGACGTACAGCTGCATTTTTTCAGAGATGCTCTCGCTTTTTCGTTAGACTTGGTATTCTGGAAAACCTCCCATTAACTGGCCGGACAGAGGAAAAGTGCAGTAAAGTGAAGAGTCACGATCCCGTGATAAACTCTTTGGCTATCCTGGTTTTTTTCTAACAAATTGCACAATGCACTACAACGGAAGTTGGTGCTGTTGTAAAGTATTGCAGAACGATATTATTGCTCACATACTTTATTATAGATTACTTGGATCGTCATCTTGTTTTTCTTCTTATAACGATTCGGAGTGGTGTTGATCTTGCATCCTTCCCGAGTGCGGCTGTGATGCCACTTGACTGCATGTAATGTTTCATAATAATATGCCATACGTGCTGCCATAATGTGTGTAGCAACAGCATCTCAAGTTTACTGTAAAAATGATGTTGATTCGGAGAGAAGG
Source organism: Sinella curviseta (assembly GCA_004115045.4). NCBI lineage: Eukaryota > Metazoa > Arthropoda > Collembola > Entomobryomorpha > Entomobryidae > Sinella > Sinella curviseta. The sequence continues at coordinate 55,321,129 of CM023200.3, read as the reverse complement.
TATTTTCTCTCCCTCCACCACAGACTGAATGAGATCGAGTAAAAACATTGATAACAGGAAAGAAGCTCTCTCTTCTCTCTCTGTCTAAATATTTTTATGGGAATACTTGTAATTTGACGTAAAATAAAGGGATTTTCCCCCCATCTTCTCATTCCTTCATATTACAGGTAGCTGTTAGTGGAGTGGTTTTACAAAACTCCACAGAACAAAAACCAATCGTCTATATGGGTTTCCATTCCACATGAATTGAAATTTTCCTTTTGAAAAAATTCCAAGAAATACTTTGAATTACATTGTCTCTGTTTCTTTTCATCTTCCATTTTGTACGGGAGACCACCGTCAATTTGCTCATTTGCTCATAGAATTGCATTTCTCCGGTGGTGCATTGTGCACTTGCTACTGTATCCACTGAATACTTAATCGCAAGAAAGGATAGATCACATCGCATAAAGAAGGAAAATTATTTTTTACTGCTATTTGTAAATACAGTTGGGATTTTCAAGGTTGCGTTAAATATAAGGTTACATAACAAGTGCCCTATTAACCATTATCAACGGGAAAATACACCCAACGGAAATCTTCAACCGCACTAGATTATCTCTCAATAGCAATTCCTCTTGCCGAAAATGGGGCTCGCTATTACACACATAATATTACACATAATGGCATGGCTATAATGCGGAGGATATGATGACCTGGAAAAACAGTTTCCCTCTACATAGTTTCTTCTGCATCAAGTTCCTACTATTTATCATTGTTGTTATTGCAAAATGTTGTTTCTTTTGCCTATACAGCCATTCCACTTGTTTGACTTTCTCTTTCATTTTTTGTTTGTCATTATCATTACTGCTGCGCTACAACTTTGCCCTGCATTCACCAGCGAAACGTGTTTACTTTTCTGCCCAACATTCCTCACATTCTTCTGTACAGTTTCTTGGAGCGCACAACTTTTTAGTAAACAAAAAATTACTCCGATAAAGCAACCACCGCAGTTATTTGAATGACTGGAGCTTTTCCGCTGAATACTTTCCGTTCTCATCATTATCATTAAACAACTTTTTAACATCCCATTCCACGTCACATAAAAGAAAAAGTAATTCAGTTTGGGTTGCTCGGTACTCTTCACGAATGAGTACGGTGCAGTGGTGCATGTTATTGGCTCAGTAATCATCTTTTTTTCTCCCTTATTTCTTTTCCCTCTTTTCATTCCTTTATTCATTCACCGGAGGAAATCGCATTACAGGCATGCTTTCAAGAAGGAAAACCAATATCCAGTTTCTCGGATAAACAAAAGGAAACTGGGAGGGTTTTGGGATCTGTAGGATGGGTATTTAGACTGGTTAAACTTCAGTGTCATCTATTCCATCAGCAAACGCGTGCAACTTGACATTGAAAACTAAGATTATTTTACATGGCCACTTTTCTATCCTATATGACATTTTCAGAAGTGGAGTCTTTATAAAAACAAATTATTTGTATCTTTTGAAAATGTTCAGTTCAACTGGAAAATTAAAAACAAACGTGGGAGTAGAAACAATTGTTACTTTCAAGACGGTTTCAAAACCTACTTACTATATTAAGTAATCTCGACCTTGAGAACTCTCCCGTTGTTGTTCCCATTTTCCATCTTACGTATTTCAGGTACTCAGGTCTCTTGTTGAAGTACGTACTCAACTGTTCTAGCAACCACAAAATCATATAAACTTTTCAAATTTTCTCGTTCAAAATCCCACAAATAAGCACTATTGTTGGGGGAAAATTTAAACATTTCATTCTAGAAGCAAATTATACATTTTTTATTCTGCTGGAGATGTTTATGTTGAATTATCTATTTGACATTGGAAGCTTCTTAGTATTCTGTATTATTCAATCAACAAATACAGTTATTTTGACAAGAGATAGTCGCCTATTTTTTAGGAACATTTCAGATAGCTTCATTTTACATAGATAGTTTATAGTTTATCCACTCACACTTTGTAGTTTGTATATATCCAGACTATTTTGTACTGTTGTATTGTAGGGGTGGTTAAATTCCAGTAAGTGAGTTAACTTAGATGGAAAACTAACTACCATTACGGGTTCATGTAATAGACGAGTATCATAATCATTTTTCTGTGAGATATGGGATGAGAATTAAAACAGTTCTTTGCCAATCCAGAAATAATCACATGTTTACAATTGGGATAATTTAAATCTTATCAGTAGTAATTATTTAATTGTACGAACTTTTAAATGTTCTTTAAAAACGTCTCAATCAAATATTATCCTTAAAAATTACTATAGTATTTCTATTGGAATTAGTTTACTAATAATTCTGGAAAGTTGAATGAAGAGCTCTTCTTAACATTAACTTAATCTATTGTTACTCGAAGTTAATAGTCTTATTTATCTTAACGGATTCTAATTACCAGACTACTATTGCGTATCCAGACTAATTTATTTGTAATTGCGTAACCCTGCTTAAATATAATGTTCCCAATTATGAATCCCATTATGATTCCGCTATAACTACGTAACCACAGCCATGCTGTAATTGGAGGTTATGAGTTACGCTGCAATTAAATTGCCCCCCCAAGGCTCTCTTTGTTGGGCGATAGCAAGTGTTCGTTGTTAACTAAATATGCTGGAACGAGGCGAAAACATTATTAGTAACAAGGGCTAGTTTCCATGATATTTTGCTCCATAAAGGCTTATCATTCTTATTTGTATCCTCCAACATCAACGCAGAAATCACTTTTAACTTTCTATGCCTTTTTCAGAAAATTATGGACAATTTTTTTTGAAAAAGTAGCCTCTGTCGCATATTCTTTAATTCCTGCTCTATCTATTGATAGTTCAACATAATTTGTACGTTGATTCCTGACGTCGGCATGTCTCATTTTAGATCGTCAATTTTTGCATTGTTTTAAATGACAAAAAAAGTCGCAGCAACTTTGAGAAAGCATGCCGACTTAATTAGCTGGAATTATGATTTGAAAATTACATTAGGTCGCTCCTCAATGTGTGATTTATATATGCCAGCAGACCTTTTTTCAAAATTTTGAGAGTTTATGGAGCAAAATTTAGGTTTTTCCCGAAAACATGATACTTTCGACATTGTAAACGCTGCGACAGGCTACGGCGTTTTGGCTATGTTCCTAGCAACTAGTTAACGCGTGCAATAAGTCTTGCTACGTTAACCCTTGGCCAGTGACCAGATACCGAATACCGAATACCGAATATGACCACCCAATCTAATTTGCCAACTTTTACAAATTTACAATAGATCACTTCATTTAGTGATCAGCAATTAATTAGACTTATATCATATCTAGACCGTATTATTATTTATTGTATCTTCACGACTGGGGTAGTAGGCAGAATCCGGACAGGTACTGGGCGGAAATGGCATTTATACACGATGAGATGAGACAATTAAATTAGCTGCAACGGTTATGGACCAACAACCTGGTACTCTTTGTGAGGTTAAGCGTGGCTGCGGTGGTGCGGTGCGTGCTGCTGCAAAAATAAAAAAACGAAACGAATATTTTAATGACTGCTCTAATAACAGTTTGACTTTTTTACGTAACTGTTTTTAAGAATAAATCTCACCACAAATAATAATGTGCCATACGGGCTCACAATAACCAAGGACTCGTAATAAACGACTGGGAACTAAAAATGATACCATAACATAAATTGAACTTTAAAATCAGCTCTTCCGTTTCTGTAATTTCTGCTCCAGGCACAACCACATAACACACTATTACCAATATAACCAATAACCTTTTAAATGAAATGTAAACATGTCCTTTTCCATACCTTTATCCCTCAGTGATAAATTTCCTGCAGTTTACCGGAGATTTCTGGGGAAACCCCAATGCTCCTTACTGACAAGCTACATTATGACTTACTTTATGAAACTTTAAACTCAAACTGAGCAGCCTTCAACGATTCATCGCCCTTCAGATCTCCTTCAAGCTGTTGGCTAATGGCAGTGCAATTTTATGTATTTGATTTACGCGTTTACCTATCTTGCCTATCCTGCTGTTACTATTCCTTACTAATAATAATACCATCACTGTGATTTCATTCGTTGCATACTTTTACGTGCACGATTGTGATTGGATGATTCATGATTTGAACATAAAAAACTCTTTGTTAAACCGCCTTATTATGGCATAAAGAGAGACAACGTTAATGCATAATACCAAATCAATAGCGTATGTTTACTTTAAGAATAATGCTATAGTATTTATTCCCTTACAGTATGATTTTACTCATTTGTCAGAGTGATTGACAGATTCATGTCACTGGGAGTTTGGTCAGATGAAATGGGGAAGATTATCAGTCGGTTGGACAGCTTTCAAAATTTCAATTTGGAGACTTAGTCGTGCTTCAAAAGTTTTAATGACGAAAGTTGATGCATCTGGACACATTTTTTCATGACCTAACTTGTTTTGAATGAAAACATGCCACATTATATACATGCAAGTGTGATCATTCTGCATCGACGTTTTTGAGAATGCGTTTGAATAAATTCGATTTTACTTTCATTTTTATTTCAGATCAAATGCAGCAGGTTACCCAGCCATACCCTCGTTGACAGTGGTGTCATCATTAAGTCAGCATCAAGACAGCAGAAGCACCTGAGATCATTATCAGTCAACCAGGAAAATTTTCCTCCTTTCACTCAAACCACAACAAACGCTGACTGTTTCCACCAACCCCCGCATGCGGACATTTGAAGGAAATGACGAGTGCCATGAATTACTACACACGATGACATGCTCTGTCTACTTTCTTTCTAAAAACTAATGATTTCCCAATAATAAATGCACGAATAAAGTTTCCCCTGGTATGGTTATATCGTCTCCCTTCATTTACGATTAGAACAGCCACGTCGACATGCTCACTCACAATATATTGTTCATTTAGCGTGAAAGAAAAGAGAGAAAATATATTCTCGCTCTCTTCTGTCAAAGGAACAGCAAGAGAAAGAAATCAACCGTCGCGTCTATTCTTCCTTCATCTTTATCAAAACAAGTTTCTCTCTGCATGCACTGCTCTCTATATCGTTCCGAGAGCAAAGTGAAGTAATATTGGTAGAGCCGACACGACAACAACCCAACTGTATTGATAATAATAAAAGTGTTTTCCTTTCACTCACTTTACTCTTGAAAGATACCGACATCATTTGTCTTTGCAACGTGACTTGTTCAATAACTGCAGGAAACTTATTCATAAACAAGTAAATGAACTTTAATAACAATTATAGGAACTTGCTTGACTGATGACAAGATGACGTGTATTGTGCCAACACTGAAAACACGCCGCGTTTGTCACCACACTTATTAATTTTAATTTAGCAACATCCAATAGAGAAAAAACTACCGATCGTTGTTGTAGGAGCTTCTGTCGACCAGTCAAGTCAGCTACTACATCTTCCGTTTGCCATTAATATGTCAACAGCCAAAAGAAAGTAGAGAAAGTTGGAAAAAGTCTTTCCAATAAATAAATAAACCCATTTTTCTGACCACACTATTTCAATTAATGTCACTTCACCAATTTCTCGTTTTCAATGTCAATTAATTACTCGCTATTGACTGCATTGTCTGTCAGGATGAATGCATTGATGAAGTAAATTTAATTTGCGTTTAACCGAATGGCAAGTCATTTCACAGTGATGCCCTATAATCTTAATTGAAGTAATAAATGTGTGGCAAGAACTTGGCAACCTACTCCTGTTACGCAAGCTCATTAATCAAAAGAATCTACTGAGTGAGTTGACAGGAAAACTTTAATTTAAAATTAGGCAACTCTAACTCCCCACTTTCTCTGGTAAATACTATGAACGTAGTTTCCTCCTGCGTTGTTGAGCATTGCACTTGTGGATCAGGGGAGGAATTGTGTTACCACAAGTTTAGTTAATAAAGCACGACAGATATAGTGACTAGTTAAGCGAGGAAAAATACGTAGGGCGTGTGTGTAGCTATAAAATACTCTATATTTAGGGATAAGAGCAGAAGCGGCAAAGAACAAATCATGATGACGGGAGGTCTCTTGGCCAGATATTTGTCACCTGCCATGGAATTCCTTGAGCAGTACAAAGAAAGCGAAGAGCAGAGCAACCAGCAAGACGACAGATATTACATAACTAGGAGCAATAACAGTAGTAGCTGCAGACCACCTCCAGACGTAGCATTACTATCTCTGGTACAACTAGCAACGAAATCAGATTCGCTTTCTTCCATCTCATCATCATCAGTAGCTACAAGATCAGTACCTTCATCGTCGACGTTGACGACAATGGTGACGCCGGTATCATCATCGCCGTCAGCAACTCATCTCATGACTTGTAGTAAAAGCAGCGGGGGGATCACCACCATCACACGAAATTGTAGTAATAATAGAATCAACACCAGTACCATTACCGTTACAAGTAGAGGCGACGGCGGAGGAGGTGGCTGTAAAAGCAACAGCTATTCCTCCACCACACACACTTCCTCCTACTCAACAACAGCAACAAGGTTTCCACCATTCTTTGTCATCCCTTCAATCCTTCTCCTTATCGTCTCCAACCAAGGTAAGTACACTAATAAATGCCTTTTCGCACTTTCTCCCAAATGCAGATTTGATGTTCGCAGGCTGTAATAGTCTCCTACAGCATGCAAGCATCAAGTTTCACATTTACGATAATAAATGTATGACTATCAATTTTAGTGTGACAAGATTATGATATGGTATAGCATATATGTACCAGTGTCGGGGCCATTTCATAGTAAATCTATACGCATCTCAATCTACTTACTTTACCATGAACATCTTTTTACACGCATGTGTATTCTTGTGACAAACTTTGAACTCTCGGCGAGGAGTTCATTTATAACCCTGAGTAATAATGTGGAACGTGCTCATGTAAAGTTGGTTAACCAATGCAGAGATTGTGGGTTTCACCATAATTTATTGAACAGTAGAAAAAACAGCTCAGAGTTTGGAGTTCTAGAAATCGGCACAGCATGCAGTAGTTTTTGCTTCAAGTTTTTCCTGACATGTGGAGCAAAATGTGAGTAATATGGTCTTGCTAAAAGTGATGTAATGAAGTAAGATGACAAGCAGACAGTTGCGTGTAATCACAACTCGGAACATGGCCTCTGCTCTTTGAAGCCTGTGTGTGTGTAATAAACGATTGCACTAATTAACAAGTACGCATACCAATACTCCGTGTGGTTCCAAAATGTAATTAAAGTTTCAAGTAGCAAAATCAAATTATCCATCACGTTCACTACTAGCTGGGCAGGGTTGCCTGCATGCCTTTACATTCTTCTGTAGCAAGAAAAGGCTTTATTGTTTGAGATGTAAATAAATGTGTATTAGGTAATAATGTGAAACATCAGTTTAATGGCTTGCTTGTCAGAAAGACTGGACATGAGCCTAACGTTCTACAACTACATCATCGTATATAATGTCATTACACGTGATGGGTGGCTTGTGGCGTTGTAACTTATGTAAGTTGTAAGTAATGTAGGTCGCCTTTTCATTTTGATGCATGTATAGTGTACACTAGTACAAGTGCTGCAATGTAAAGAAAATGTTTCCTGGTCGGCAGTTTGCTCAAATGCGTAGTGTATAAAACTTGTTAAAGAATGGCAGGCAGTGGATATAGCAATACGTTGGGTGGTGGTGTAATCAATAGTTTTGGCGTTCATTATAAATGTTAAACGAGAAGGGAGAAAGTGTAGTTTCGTATACACCTTTAACCTATTCCTGTGAAGAATTCTAATACTATTAATGACAAAGTTTGGAGTTGAGAGTGTTTATGATTATGCATTCATGCAAATTAGTACTCTATTTCAAACACGGACATAAATATCGTGTAATTTGCATGAACATAATACCTTTTAAATTACTACTAAATATTTAGTAGTTTTGAGAAGAGGCAAAGCACTAGTAGTAGAACAAGGAAGTATAACTTTATTGTTCCTTTTATTTTCTCTTAATTAATACGAGCAAAAAGGTGCACATTTACAATAACACAAATGATTTTAACGATTCGACAGCAATAATAATGAGTTATGTAAGGAAAGGAGAGAGAGAGAGAGAAAACTTTAAATGAAAATCAAAATGAGAATAAACAAGGATAAAAGTAGTTTTGCTCGGAGAACGTAGTAGAAGCGTAGCGTGGTAGCTGGTAGAAGTACATGTATTTGTCGCAGAAGCTGCTACGAAATAATAATAATGTTTTCGCGTCATCGTTTTTCCTGATTATTCTCGCAAATTGAACTTTCACTCTCTTGATGTGTTGCCCCTTGTGAGATCACATTTCTCGTTTCCTTTTCATTCCGTCACTCTCTTTGTGTGTGTGTGTTTGAGGAATTTTGTGCACATTCCTTTTACTCACGCACAAATCCCATTGTGAGCAAGTAGTTGTCAAAAATCGCTACACATGCATGATTTGGGAGGAGACATTTACCAAAAGTTGAAAGAGGAAGTATTACCATTCTGCGCAAATTATATAGGCACCAGCACATGTATTTGCAATAGGAGTTAGCATATGTGCTTGCTAACATCTACATAATATCCAATGTTGGAGTATGCCAGTTGACATTTGATAGGTACTACTCCCAACACTGCATTGTTGTTGTTGTTGCTGCTGCTAACATAATTTGCAATTTTCAAGCAGCAGCCAAATAACAATTCTGGCAAATTGTTATATTGACAATATAGGATGTGTGTTCAAAAGTTCAAACAGTTTGTAATACAGTCATATATCACTACTCACTACTTTGTTTACCTGCTCTCTCTCTCCTTTTGAGCAGCGAGACAAACAAATATTTATGCGATATCTTTAACTCTCTCGTTCAATGGAATGGTGGATGGAACTCGGGTTACATACCGTCGAGTTGTCGTCGTCCAGCGGCCAAACGAGGCCATTCTTTCCTCTCGTAGGTATCCACTCTTTGTATTTGTTATGTGTGCTCCTTGCCATTTTGGCAGAAGAGAAAGCAATGCAATGGAAAAATTAGTCTTGGTAATGCAATATCCTATGCCAAGTTTAAGCAGCTGTGCTATTGTTAAAGAGCTATTGTGCTATAAATACTGTTCAAGATATTGCGCAGCAGCTGAACATTTGCTTCTAGTCGTCCGCGGCTTCTGACTACATGGCTAAATATAACTACAACCATGGTGGCAGTTATATTTATCGCGTTAAACAGGAGTCATTGTATTTACTTAGCATTATATTTTAATATATTATTTGTCTCAACAGTCCATAAATGTGCTACTGTATATCACTTTTGCGTTCACATTAAAAAGGTTACTGAACTGAGCAAGGATTTGTTGGGACAGTTGACTTAAATTTGGAAATATTTTGTGCCAAAAAATCCTTTTACTTTCCTGCAAAATCATATTCCAATTTAGCAGGCGAAGCAGATGGATCAATGGCTTGAGAAGGAAATACATTGCGAAAAGTGAAGATATACAAAAACTTGCAGAACGAATCCTTCTGGGAAAATGATGAACAAAGCAGAGCACACAATCACACAATGAATGACTAACTGACTGAGTGAGTGTGCGAAACTTTGTAGAATGTTTTGGAGGAAAGATGCGTGAGATGAAATCAAAATGGCGCTGCTGCTTAGCATTTTAATATTTATAACAGAGTTGATGATGGTAAACGAAGGAAAGAATGGGAAAACTCGTCAGTCTTTGTTTGACTTTTCCGTGTATGGGAAAACTCGTTGCCAAGTAGTCAGCTACATTTAAGATCAGTCTTATAGTAAGCATAAAGTAGAGGGAGCAAATACGAGTGAAAAGTGAAAGCGAATGGAGAAAGGAGATTGTTCTTCTATTTATCTTTTTCTTTTGGAACAAAAAACTCATTTTCATTATAACATTCCTCTCAACACATTTTATATTAATAAAAATGGCGTTTTACTACTATCCGCTCCTTGCTGCGTATAATGATCATATATGTAGTTGAATCACTTTTGTAGCTTGGTGAGAGTAGTTGTATGAAGATGATGAGATGCTGGCAGTTGCCAAGTTTATGTTTCAGAGAAATACCTACTCAGTCGGCATGCTACACTACTACTAGTCCTACTCCATGTGCATGGATGAATAAGTACACTTTATCCGCTCATCATTTCTCACAATACTTATATTATCATCGTTCCGTAACATATTATCCTTCTCAGATCGTCTTAACTTAAAATAAGTAGCTTGTTGGTTTGATGATCGTGCTCACTGAGAATCAGGCGTATTAATAATAAAAACATAGCAAATGTATGGGAATTTTGAGTAGGTCGCTCCACTGGCTTTACTACGAAAACTCTCCAGACACCAGTGCCGACTGCCTGCCAGAGAGCCTAAAAAACTGGGAAATGAGAGAAGAAAGAAAGAGAGGAGGAAAAGCGTACATAATTTGATCTGAAGCCAAAGAAATAGGAACACAGCTGAAGACGAACAAGTAGAGGGAAAAAAGGAGAACATAAAGTTGACTCAACTGGACTTTTACCACCACTCCTCCTGCTACACACCATTCCACTGACACATGATGCATCGTTATACGCAGTGAAATAACAGTTTTCCCTTTCTTTCCTTTGCACCAGAAGAGAACATCAGAGCAAGTTTGCAATTTCTCTCAAGACGACTTGTTTTTCTGCAATATTTATACACTTTTTTCGCATAAACATTCATTCGTTCGTACAGACGAACAATATGGCAGTATAAAGTTACTTATGTAATGTAACAACAATGGCTAAATATGCGGATAGACTTATTCAAGGGTGAAGACAAATATAAAGAAATTGAAAAGCTTCTCTGCCAGGCCAGTTTGTTTGATGATGTTACTGATGTGCTCTGCTTCTCTCACAAGAGAGGAAAATAGTTTTGCACACACTACAAGTTTGCTTGCTAACTTGCTACTTTTTTTGCAGAGAGAGAGAGAGATGAGCCCGAAGAGGAATAAGTTGAGTAGACACACAACAGCATTTTATTTTGTTTCCCATAAAAAACAGTAAAGTTGGCTCTTATTGCTGTTTACTTTAAACAGTATACAAGTAGACACGACTCTGCAGTTTTCATAATAGAGAAAAAAAAGAAAAGAAATGGAAAGACAGACAGGGTGGGAAGCTCATATTGGGAAAGGGGAAGACGAGGAGGTCTGAGAAAAGACAGCACAGACGGGGAAGAATGAAAAGCAGAAAAAAATTAGTTTGCCAAAAATATAAACAGTCATAGAACAACAGTTTAACAGAGAACAAAAAATTGATCAAAAGGAGCAAAGTTATTTTCTTGAATGCGTATAAGCAGAGCAGTTATGTAGGATTGTATACAGTGCTTAGCCAGTAAATAGCCCTTTCCCTTGTTATCCCGCTTTATTTTCAGCGACAAGCCGAGTGAACCTCATCATCCTGAGAAAGTAAAAAAAACTAAGGATACTTCTCCCCTCTCGGCTTCCATACCAATTTTTTTCTCCTCTTATTCTTCCTCCCGAGTTTTTGTTTGGTCTCACTACTCAACTGAGGAACTCAACAACAAAGAAACTTTTCCCATTTGCTACAATTCGCCAATTTCTACTTTTCCCTACAAATCAACATTGCCCAGCTACAACAACATACTGTACAATTCGCATCGGCTCAACTTGTGCCTATATGCTGTGTGTATGCATAATACGCAAATTTTCTCTATCATCCTTCCTCATAAAGCTCGTTTCCTTTGGGAGAATTTCCCAGGACGAGGGCGGCAGGGAGTGCAGGCCGCTTCCCATTTGAATAATAGGTATATATTATTATTACGGCGGTGTGGTTAGCAGCGGCAGCACAGTTTTCTCCTACTTCAACTTTCTCCTGCAAAAAAAAATCATTATCATTACTCTGTATCATCATCAGGGTCATCATCATCAGTTCATTTTTGCCTAGCCAACCAACTAACAAACCAAACAAACCAACCCAGCATTTTTCCTTACTTTTCTGATGATTACACCAATCCTGGTGGGTGCGGTATACATTTTTGTCGGGAAACTTTTCTGTTGCTACTCCTGCTTAGCTACTTCCTCGTTTATTTTCTCTCTCGAAAAAATGAAGATAAAGTCATCATCATGTTTCTTCTCCAACATACCCGGCTGTTGTTATTTTCTTTCTGCTCACAGATATGGAACCTTCATTCCGATGAGTTTTGCATTTTTTTTCAGAGAAACAAACTAGGGAAATTAAATTTGCATCAGATGGGAACACTAGACTAACTACGTTGCATTATAAATTTTTCAAAGGGAAATGAAAGGAGAGCAGAGAATTGGATTGAAACTACACTTATAGGAGCCCCCTTATATCTGGCAGAATGTATCTACCCATTTGAAAATGAGCTTGTGTATCTATCCACTACTGCTCTAATAATAATGATGATGAACGCTTATTTTGCGTATCCGCGTCTATATCTTTTGCATCAGCATCACAATACTTTTGCTTGGCAAAATTCCCCCTAAAAAGTGGAAATAGTCGTCTCCACTGTACTCGGGCTGTATAGCTTGGGTACATGTTTAAAAGGATACTGCTCCATTTCTCATTTTTTTTCTAAATGCATTAAATTCAATTTTATTCTTTTTTTTGCCGAAAATAAAACTAATGCAAACTTATTATTCATTTCGTTTGCAAGTTTTCTCTCTGATGATGACAATAATAATAGGGAAACATGTAGGAGGGAGCGTGTACATAGACGAGAAAGTTTTATTTGTATCATCTCCTTCTCCTATTAGTCATCATCATCAAAGAACTCCGCTTTATGCCTAAGCCTTGTGTACTTTTCCTTCTTTATGAGCTGCTAAAAAGAGGCTTATAATATATTCATGTTTTTATAGGGAAGAGGCGGTCGCGTATACCATTATTTATTATTATTTGCGAAAAAAAGTAGTCGTGAAAAGGGATTGGAGACAATGTGCATTTGTGTATGAGGGAGAATAAGAGGAAGGAAGGGTAGAGGTTTCTGGGATATTAATAAATTACTGATTCTGGTGCTGTGTATATCTGTTGGGAAGAAACTAGTCATAATTTTGTGATGATGGTAATAATAATAAGCCAATGTAAGGTATCATGGAGTGGCGCAAATAAAAGGATTGATTTGACAAAAATGACATCCAACTGTTCCTCGATGAGTAGACATGCATTGGACAAACGGTTGCTTCTGACAGTTCGAGCTGTGGGCATGTTACCCGATTGGCAAAATCTAAATTTAAAATGTGTAACCGTTTAATAAACAATACTCATGGGGACGGATGGTCGGACAGAGTGAATAGTGAAATTATCAACGTGTCTTGGCTTTACTCACCAGCATGATGAGAATAATATTTTAAAGTTGTTTTTACAAAAATAGGAGAGGAAATGATTAAATGTGTAGCTGTGTGCATTAACATTAAAAAAATTATTCTGGTACATGATACGTACGTCTTGGTTTTATGTATTGTGGATTCCACGGTCATCATCCAGACGTTTATTCCATAGAAAATATTTTGGCAGTTGCTCAAGGTTTGGGAACTGTGTTCCATTCCAGTCTGGGTTATTAAGTGGAGCTGAATAAAGCAAAGCTGCCATTTTACAACCTTACTTTCAGTCTGTTCCTTCGTCCGGCGGTCGTCATTACAATTACCCAGAAATGGTCACGAATTTTGAGTCTTGGTTTTGGCATGAATTTCTCATGCCAATATATAGCTCTCTAAACTTCGGTTTATAGCCTAAACCGTTAGAAATTGTTACTATTTCAAAATATTAAACACAAAACTCTTCATATGGCATTTCGAACTATCTTGTGTCAGAGATATCGGCCTAAAAGTTTCGAAACTTTTAAATTTAGGCTCAGCTAATGCCACTTTAAAATGTTTACTCTTCGAGGAAAATTGCATATCACATCTAATCAGATCAAAACCTAATTCTACTTGCGCCATTTCAATATACCTTACACTTACAGTTGTTTATTTTTTTAATATTTAAAATGTATTCGCATATTTTAGAGTTTGAAAGTAACTGCTGCACCGTTTAAACTTTATTTCCCTTCTATGAGGTCGTGGAACTTTCATGCATCAAAATAGCATTTCTAGGAAATTTAGTTAATTAAACTGGTTATATCTACTTATCATAGCAAGTTACAATATCCCAATTAGTTTGATGTATCTTCATTTAAAGTTGGGGCTAAAGTCGGTCAGGACAATTCTTGTGTAAAGGTTTAGCGCTGGAGCTAATAGGTTTATGTTGTAGTCAGTTATTGCAGGCAGGCGAACATCCTAAAAATAGAGCGTCATCAGTTAATGGTCTCCCCGTTTGTCAAAGATGATGAAAAAAGTGAATATAATATATTGCAGGTGTAGGCTACACCGTGTAGCCAAAATATTGGACCTCCAATAAATTCTGCTTGCAAACAGGATTTCGTATGAAATTCGGAATTTCCAAACATTAAAGCAAAACAAGGAAGGACAGCCTTGTTGCTACTAATGACATTGGCTTTGATGTAAGATTATACGTTTGTCAAAAGCATCAACACAGTCTGCCTGTCCGCAAATGGCAAAGGCACTAGATTACCAATAATATATGTTTTTGCATGTAAAGGAGTTCAGATTGTTAGTACTGCGCACATGGCTACGTGCATAGAAGATGAATAAGTAGTCAAAGAGAAGTTGCAACAAAGCTTTATTGTATTTAATTATTCCAGGGAGATCAGAGGAAAGAATAAATAAAATGTTTATAAGCCAGATAATAATTAAAAGACCCAATCAAACGGAGGAAAGGAAACTCTGAAGATCTAAGAAAATTCATTAATAACAAGTAGTTTTGTTGTCAAGTAGACGAGAGGTGTACGAATTCGAAAAAGAAGGAAAGGAATACAATATCTGTTACGTTTAATTGCACTTGCCTAGGAAACATATTGCTCTTTGGATACAATACATATTTGAATTGGATACAAATTGCTTGCTCACTGTGTCAATTTTCAACGTGTTTCTGATTCTAGAATCGTTTAAATCAGCTCATAATGAGATTCTCGTCATATTAAATTAGTTGGTGGGGCCGTAGCAAGTGATACGTAGATAATCATAAACTACTACACTACATATTTGAATCTGTCCAAGCTTAAGAGTTTCAAGTTGAAACAACTTATATCTTTTAAAACCAATTGAACCACGTAGCCGAGCATTCATAAAATCTCGCTTATTTTGATGATTGAATAGAAAAGTGATTTTATCTTCAGATAAAGTCATTAGAATACGACTCAATATGACTGTCCGTCAACTACGAAGAAAGTGAATCTGACAATGTGGATGTATCGTGCTTTTATGAAAATAAGGCGAAAAACTGTATATGATACATAGATATTTCGCTTTTCTTTCGCCTTAATTCTCCATTACAACTTTTGCAAACGTTTACTGAAGACTGAAGATGTCTTCATCCTTCATACAGATGTTAATGGGAAAGTTAGCTTTTATTAAAACCCCTTCATGATGATAGACATGTGATGAATGAAGAAAATGTGGCATTAACGTTAGCATTCCTTTGATACAAATACATGTAAATAGATGCGTAAAACATTTCAAGGCACATTTTAGTAGAGACATGAAAGCTTCCATAACAAATAACAACATTCTGAAATCGACTGAGTCGGGCGAGCGCCCACGTAAAATCAATAAAAACAACAAATTCGAAGACATTTTTCCTCGAATAAAAACAAACGACTTAATTAAAAATACTCGGGGAAAATGAAGTGAAGTCAAGGTTGCAAATAAAGAATTCTGCTAATATTTCATTTTGGAAAATGCAAATAGCAATGTGCTCTCGAATTCAAAGAAAACGCTTTTCAAGTGGCAATTTTATAAGAATGTAGTTATAAGAAAAAAATTGTTTCCAACTTCTGTGCAAAATTAAAATGTATCGCAACTTAAATTAATTATTCGCAAACATAATATTATTGAACCAATTTTCTTTCTCATTACTTGACTTGTCAGATGAGTACTTTTATCGTTTCTCAACTAATGTCTAATAAAAGTAAAATGTGATGTCGGATGAATGAGTTATATTAAAGTGTAATTAAATTGAGTTCTTTCAAGGTCACCACGACCTTTTTCGTTGCATACATCCCAGTAGCACAAATAATACAAAAGGGTATATCATGCATTATTCAAAGCATGGCATCAGACTTGTAGCAGTTTGCTAATCCATGCTTTCTGATGAATATATTTGCATTATTTTGACCATGATCCATGCTGGGGAAGATTGACTGTGCTGCGCAAATATCCTTTGGTGTCTGTCTGCGGATGTGAATGGATGGTTTGTTCAGGACATATCCTAAATATTGGAAGAAATGTATTTTTCAAGTACGGAACCGTAAACATTTTTGCGGCTATTGATTTTTCCGATGAAAATACGACTGTGTAAATTATACTATAACTCATATCAAATGTCGATCCATCTTGTATAGATTTCTTATGGGTAGTAGATGATATGCACATTCATGCACATAATTACCCAATCATGATGATGATGACGATGTACAGCATTTAGGTCAATTCATCCCTGCAGGCTGCAGCAACAATTAAAATTCAAGTGAAATTTCGAACAGCTTTTCCAAAGAAGCTTTTGTTGAAGGGCATATTATGTACGCAAAAGAACTGAGCTCAGAATAATGAAACGTTGTTAACGTCGATGCGTTCTTAGCGACATCGTCATGGTGATAAACGACGATTAAAGTCCATCCTTGGTTTTAAGACAATTCATTCTTTCAACATCCTTTGCTCTAGCATGTGTGGGCTTTAAGTTCTAATCCATGAAATTTGAATATAACTGTTGACGGAGCAAATAAAAAATTACTTATGTTTTAACCAAGTAATTAAAATCTAACTCTAGAAAATTTCCACCCAACTCAAATCTGCATAATTCTCTGAATACGAGTCAGTCGTAAAAAAGCTGAAACCTTGTTAAATATGTGTGTTGTAGGAAACTGCAATTTGTAGTGGTAATTGTCCAAATCACATTTTCAAGTATAATGGCCCAGTTGTTTGAAAAGGTTATTACCATTGAAAATACCTAAATCTTTGGTCTCAACGCTGGGCATAGACAAAGCAAGGACTGGAAAGAGCAATGTACTCACTCATCATCACATAAGCCAATTGCACATTCCCTCCATTTTTCGTCCATGTCAGTGAAAGGAATGTAACGAATGGAAAGCTCAGTTAATTCATGTAATTAAGCATCCTGCCAGTAGCATGCCACTCTCTGTGCAAAAGGAAACATTTTCCAAGAGTTCTAGCGGCAGAGGAAAGGACAAAAACAAACAGAGAAACAGTCAATACATTTCATCCATTTCCCCGTGTATGAATTTATTAGGTCTTTTGGCTCTAGCACGCATGCATATCTTATAAAACCGTTTGCTTTGCACACAGGACTCCTTTTTGCGAGAGGATTTTCTTGAACAAACGACATAACCTACTTTCCTGATCCTACATCCCATGCGTCTTCGTTTCACAGTCTTAGAAAGTCGCCAGAGTACCAGCACCAGCAACAAAAATATGTCTACAAGAAGGAATTTAAATAGACAGTCTATGCCTTCTTTATATAATTAACGGCGAAACTAGTGGAAAGGGAACGATTCTGATTTTATTACTCCCTACATTACTGCGTGTCCATATCGATTTTATTCTCATGTTTCACTGGACCGTCTGATACCACCCACAGTACTTTTTACTTCCTTTCCGACAGCCCAACGAGACCGGTTGTACACACGACACGACACAATGCGTTATGAATTTTAGGCATAATTTTATTGGCCGGAAGATCACAAATCCTCAACAGTGTAGCGTTGATACTTGCTTCGATATAGGTATCAACGTTACGTTGTTAGTTTGACGCAGTTTTTCGAGCTACTTTCACCACTACCGCCGGAAACTAGGTTTGTCGAAGATAAAAATAGTCTGTGTTACTTATATATTTACTTTGTCGGGGCAATGTTAATGTCCCAACATATCAATTAGGTTAATTGAAGCTTTACATGTTGCACGGTAAATACACTACTACACACCACCGAATGCTTTTAGAGCACACGGCATTCATGAAATGTTGACAACTAATGCGTGTTGCATCACTCCCGTTTTTTGGTTATGTGATAATGAAAAATAAATGGAGAATGGTGGTGGCACGGCAGTAGTGCTGTTTGTAGTAGTAAGCCGCTTGGGTTTAAGCTCTTCTCCTGAATCTACGGCACTTTGTCGAACTCAAAAATATGTGCATCCAATTATATCATTTATAATGTTTGTATGTAGACAGAAGTATTGTGAGTACATACGTATAAAACTTGATGCAAGGGAACAGTTTCACTTTTCACCAGCAGCATCCACCTCGAAATCCTTGGGTTTTATTCTCCTTAATTTTCTGGTCACGTTGAATTGCTGGAAATAGATGTCGGTCTACTGCATGCATGCACAAAAGAGAACAAAGCGCAGGGAATGGCACAATGAGGTTTCGGTTTATGGTTTTTGGTTTCCACAAAGCTCCCACATTATCTTCGACGTCGTATCACACAGCAACAAAACACACATCCATCCTGCATTTATTTCTCTCTGATGATGGAGTTTAGGAATGTCATTTTCCTGGGATCAAATTAAATTTTGATGAATAGTGGAAACGGCAGACAGTTGCTTCTTTTTTCGGATGGCACAGTTAATCCAATAAGGTCACTTATGTACTCGCACTTTCAAATTCTCACCATCATAACCATTCACGTGTTTCTGAACATACCGACTATATAGCAATAAAGTAACGACACAATGTACCAAGTACCAATCCATGCGCATGGAACGAAAAGAAAGCAGCACAATTCCTCTTTATTTATTTACATCTATGCGTACACAGAGTGCGTCTTTCCTAAGCCATTTCACTGGTGGTGGACATCCACCCTTTGACCACCCATTTTATTTGTATGGAAATTTATTTGTGAGGATATAAGCAATTTGTGCTAAAGACACATAATGACTAACAAGGCCATCCTTCCACCTATTATCATCCTCATGGACTCTAAACTGGTTCATTGGGAAAGATGTGTGGCTAAATGTGTAGATGATACATTTATGACGCCCCAGCCCAACCTTTTGTGTCTCCTTCTCATTATACTATTATTATTGCCGTTATAATATCCTACCGCACTGCCACACAACCGCCGCCACCACCAGTGCCATCGGCAGAAAAGAAACCCATCAGAGCAGCCATTAGCATGACAAAGATACAAATCTAGATTATCTGCAAACGCATTAATTTAATGCGATATTTTCTTAAGCTTTCCCCTTTTCTCACACACAAAACCAAATGAGAGGCGACTGTATACTAAAAGAGGAGAAGTGGAATAATAATAAACCGGTGGCGGTCTACAAAAGCGAACCGCTAACCAGACTCGTTCCGTACTAACCAACCAACGCAGTTAGCCATATACAGTAATTCATATCTAAAAACTGGGACCATACATAATTCGCTGAGATTTTCTTTGCAAGCAACTCTCTTCCATGCATTCATTCATCCAGTATGTCACATGCAAGTGTCGCCCATTTTTGCGCCGTTCTCACTCGCTCGAGGTTTCATTTCTCTACGACAGCAGCGGTTCTTCTAACAATATCTTTTCTCTCTCTCTCTGTCCTTTCTGTTGTTGCCCGTACATACATTTACCTGACCTGATTTCCCATTTTCCTCCTCGAGGAAATAATACACAGGACGCTGCATGTAGTATTCAGAATTGCAGGGAGATATCACAGAGGATGAGGTTACTTCATCATCGTGGCTAAGGCCTAAACTCCGTCATTTTAAGCATCATCATTGTTACCTCACTGCCATAAACATCCATAATAACTTATCTGGGCACCGCTGGGTGGGAGGGTTATTATGACACAATGAAGCCCACGATGGTGGTCTAAAATTGCTTGCGGCTTTGATTTGGTTGCCTCTCTTTCTCCTCTTCGCTTTATTCCCTTTTCCCCTGGTATAATATTCCGGATGATAGAATGTAATGATGAAGGAGTGTAGCAATTAGTTTTGTCTGATGGACTGATATGCTGGTGCTGGTGGTGGCGGCAGCGTCTGCTTTAAATAACAGACGTTCCACTTCATAAGGGCTTTCTTAAGCAGGTTATGCAACACTAAAATTAGAATCCTCGTGCAGAAGAGTATGAATATTTTATAGCATCACATGAAACGAGAGTAAGTATGAGCATTTATTGAGAAAATCCCAGAATAATTTGTGTATGCACGATGATGATGGAGTACTACAACTATGAGCGGTTGTGCTAAACTTTCACCGCCCTCATATCAGAATGGAGTCTGGTGCGGCGGATTCTATTTTTAATAGAGAAACAGCCATG
The DNA here is from genome assembly GCA_004115045.4 of Sinella curviseta. Classification (NCBI taxonomy): domain Eukaryota; kingdom Metazoa; phylum Arthropoda; class Collembola; order Entomobryomorpha; family Entomobryidae; genus Sinella; species Sinella curviseta. The sequence continues at coordinate 55,300,776 of CM023200.3, read as the reverse complement.
GGACGTGGTTCATGACGATCCTGTTCGCGAGCTTTAGTTTCACCTCCATGATTCTTATTCACGGCCTTGTTGCCACATTATGTGGAAATATTAATTTAAATAGATTAGGTAGCTCACCGCAGAGATGAGGGCACTTCATGTCATCCTTTGCCATACAACAGAAGCGGTTTCAACGACATACATATAGACATTCAACTGCTGGGATGTTGATGATAATGGTAATTTCGGTCTTCTTAGTGGACATTACCCGTTATATACTCCAATTATATCGCAGAAATACACATGTACTTTCTGAGGGCTTACATAAGAAAATGTTTTTGCAAGAATATGCACAGCTGAACCTGAAATTAAGGAATTAGGGATGCGGGATAAATAGGGAAGAAGATTCCTCCTCTTGACGACAGAAATGATACAAGTGCTCATTCACAATTCCCGATGAAGGTTTTGAGTGGATGAGATGATTCCACAAAATAGAAAACTGTAATTTTGTTGTTGAATTTATTACTGTTAAGTGTTTACGACTACCCTTCTATACAGTACAACAGCAATGGTGAAAGTAATAAATAAAATATGGAGTAGTAGTTTGGAAAATTGTAAAAAGCAGTGAAAGCAAAGAGGAACTGCTCTGCTGATGTTCTAGAGAAAGGAATAAAAGAAAGAGACAAGCACAACTTCTCGTTGTTTACCATTTCATGAAACTCCTGCAAGGTCTCTGACTCCGCTGTGCTGTTGTGAGCTTCGGGAAAACTAAAGAGGCACTTGATGATGAGCCATTCGAATAGTAATGGATAAATTACAAGTGCGCTATTAAAAAGGGGCAGATGAGAGGTATAAACTTTCCAGTTACTTGTCATAACTACCAATATATTGCTTTATTTTGCAAGAAATCCGTGCAGAAGTACAGCATTTGCTTGTGTGTTCTGTGGAGGAGGGAGGACACTATGGGAGCCCTGTTAGAGCAAGTAATTTTATGCAGAAGAAAAATAAAAGGCAAAATAAAAGAGAGGAAAGAATTCATTAGGAATGAAATGGATAGTAATAAAACTGAGTACTAAACAGTGAAACAGCTTATGTGGATGCGTATGATGAGGACGAGGAAAAGGAGAAAGAAAGCCATCAAGATATTTAATGTCAGTGGAGGGAAGGACTTGAAGAAGTGCGTGTGCACATAAAAATTCTGCTACTTATTATTTAGCATTTATACATTGGCGAAAAAACGAAACGAAATCATAGCATATAGTCTTATATCAGCTGAGTGACTCAGTTTGCGTCAACAAAGGCATTTTTCTCACGGCTTTGTTGGATGAAATGGAGAGAGGAAGTGTAGAATGTGAATGTATGCCTATTTCGTTTTTTTGTAACAAGAGATGGAAGCCATGATAAGAGCAATTGTCATTTCATTTCTGAGATTATGATTGCGTCAGAAGGAGCGTTACGAGCCTCATCACCGGGCTTACACAAGCGTTAAGAAAATGGGTTAATTCTCAAAGATTAACATCTCTCATTTCTACTATATCTTTAATATAATATGCTTGTATGCTTTGCAAACCATACTAAAACGACATTACACTCTTTGTATATTTTTCCATTACTTTTGGTGCAGTGTGTATATCAAAGCGTGCGGCCGCAACCAATATTCTCCTCTGGCCTAGTTACCACTATCACCAGCTACATCACATCTCCGCAGTGCGATATAGCAACTGGATTTTTAAAAATAGCAGCAACAACTAATCATAAAAATGAGATAGAATCAAGGACAGAAATGATGAGGGAAACGTGCTGGAGAATAGTTTATCGTACTTTAAAAATTGTTACATTTAAGCCACTTTGCTTTCTCTGGATTATTATTCCATCTTGTGAGCCTCGTGCCCCGTTAAGTACTTGACAGACACATCTTCTCTTAAAGTCCCCGTCTCCTCCGGATCAGCAGTAGGAACACAAGTGCAATAACGCTAATTTGTTTTGGAAATGGAAAATGGGATGGGGAAAAGTGCCCAGACTTCAACTTATCATTTACTATTTACATTTACAACACCATCATCATCATCATCATCGTACTAATAACAATAATCATGCTAATGAAAATGAAAGGAAAATGGACTGAAAACAAAAGACTTTTCTGCTGCTAAAAGGTACAATTTGCATCAGGAATCACGTCTGTGCCTGTCATCATGTTAATAAAATGTGTGAAGCTACATAATTGGCTATATGAGCTTACTCTCTGCTGCTTTCCGCCTCTCGTTCACAGTTGGTGGCCCATTGAAAAAGGTGAAAATGGGCTGCGCTTTTTTCTCTTCTTTTGAGGGTGACGATGGACAAAACGTGTCGCAGGATTGGAATTGTAAATATATTTTCTGGCACTCGAATCATTTTGGAAAACGAGTTATCTCGCATTGTCTGAGTGAGTGAGTTGAAGAGAGACAAAATGAAAATGCATTAGCAGCACACAAGCTGAAGGTAAAATAACGGAGGTACAAATTATCTCGAATGTATGGGAGAGCATGTGGAGTCGTGGTGAAAGCAGAGAGAGATTGTTCTTTATAATATTTATTATGCATTCTGGAGAGTAGGAGAGGCAGGGAAGCAAGTAAAGGGCGGTGTCTTTCTCGCCTGTTGTTATTATGGACGATTGTTTCTATTGTCATTATTTATGAGGTGTGCTGGTTTGTTAGAAAATACAACACAAATCCACTTTACTTTTATTTCAATTTCTCTCATACTTTGTCAGACTCAGGCAACATACATTTGTATACGATCAGATGCCTAGGTAGTAAAGACTGGACATTCATAACTCATAGTAAACCAGTATTCTACTACGTTCATCATGATTTTCCGAACATTGTCCTTTGCAGTCAGATATAGTTACAAGGATATTTATTTCATGTGAGATACCTGATTTTGTTGTACAAATTCGCAAATTGCATTGTGAGGTAGCATCACTGCTAAGCGGTTTTCAGGCAGTCTCACCACCCGTCTGTTTGTACTTTTGACAATTCATTGTCTTGGAAACTTTTCTAATCATTTAAGGTGAATGTATGATCATATTTTGGGAAAAAACTATTGTGATGTAATTTTTATTATAAAAAATATGTTACCTTATCTGTACTTTTTATACGAATTGGTCTGAAAAAGTGTGTTTTCGTTTGGTTTCATTCTTGGTAAACATGGCCGCATATAGCATACCGTGAAATGACAGATATTGCATTGCATCCTCACTATTTCGACAAAAAAGAGAAAGAATGCGGATGGAGGGAAATATGATGATAAATATAAAAAATGAGAGGAATGTCTGGTTACATTATCATTTGATATCAAATTGATTCCCATCTCCATAATAATAATAATCCAACATGGCTTGATGCACATATCCATTCCTGTGTAGGTATTTTGTAGAGTAAGCATGTGTGTGAGAGAGGTACTTTGATCAGATCCAATGTGACGTGGGCCATATTGGATATTGGAGTTTATTCCTGCCTTTCCAATCCCAACTACATTTTTCCCTTTTCCGTTGAACTACCACCGGCAACACCAACACCCCGAATTTATAGTCTTTAGAGCAGTGTGCGCCAAATGCCCACATTTTTTTCCCAATGAGTGGACAAAATGGAATAGAGAATACCTGGTTTGAGTGGCGATGCACATTTGCTTGTTTCCACTGTCCATGTTACAGTAGCAATGCAGGTGCTTTATGCTGCGGTTTGTAGCGCATTTAATTGTGATAACGTTGTTAAAGTTGCAAGTCTGGAAAATGGATGGTTCACCCCTGACAAGGAAGGAAGGAAAAAAATGTGCTGCCCGTGTTCAACAGAAGCCCAAAAAATATTTAAACCTGGCTTGGGGAAAACCTCACAGTTTTTAAAAAACGAGGGCTTAAAATGGGACACGATCAATAGTTGGATAAAAAAGTGTCAGGAATCCGATACGCGTCATGGTAAGGTTAGAAGTGGTCGGAGCGCCAAGATAAGGACCCAAAACAACATGGCGGCCGTAAAAACGTGTATCAGCGTCAAGGAACATTATCAATGCATCAGACGGCCAGGAAACTGAAGTTAAATGGAAAAACTTTATTGGCTTTTAAAGTTTGAAGATTGGAGATTCTTGCCAAAACAAAGAAGAGGACCTCCAGGCCAACCGGTGGCCAGTAAGCCACATTTAAAAAAGCATACCATTACTACGGAGAAAATTGCTAAGAAAAATTGTCATTATGTATGATGGGACGTACGTCATCCAATACCCCTCCCGAACTCCAGTGAGAGAATTTTTCCACTGCTCTAACCCTAATTTTGCTACTATTTCTTAGAAAGTTAATGGGTCTTCCAAATATCCAAAGAAATCTCTTATTTTGCAAGTCATGGACCAATTCGGGAATATTTGGAAGCCATACATATCTCGTCTCACCACGACTTCCCAAATCTACTTAGAGCCATGTTTAAACGCAATTCGGATTCTTTGCATCCCGGAGCATCATGAGATAAGCCGACTCGTTGTCTGTCCCGACCCGGCCTCACTGCACTACCAAAAGTAAGTGGTGACATATTTACTTCAAAATATGTCCATCGTGGAAATGTACTAGAACGCCAACAATATCCCCCACCTTCGTCCCATCAAGATGTTCTGGGCATTGACGAAAAGACAATTTAAAACTGTGTAGGATGACCAGAATACAGTTCGTCAGTTCCACAATTGTTGGCAGAAAACCGCAACATAAAATGCAATATCTTCCGCTGACAACCGGATGCGGAATCTTAAGAGAAAGGTTGACTACGACCTGGACAATTGACCTCATTCTTGTCTGTTCGTTGTATTTTGAAGCTAATGATACGCGCTACAAAACTGCTATTTTCGTTTTTTTCGTAACCGCCCTGACTCGAAATAAAATTAACTTTTGTGACCATAGCCACTCAAACCAGGCATTCTCTAAAACTGTCTAAATGGAAATTTCCAGCCTTGGTTATTTCCGTTTCTTTACGCAGACACTGTTTTACATTTGCAGGGAAGATGGCTGAGTTTAGCTTCTGTCTGGCTAGGTAGTATTGGTACAGGATATCCTACAGTTCGTTACAAGATTCCGATGATGATGACAGTAGAGTGCTGGTCCCATTTTGAAATATTGAGTTTTTTCTCCTTTCTTTTCCCATTCTTGTGTGTATGTCCCGCTATCATCATTTTGTTCCATTTTCCCTGAGGAACTGTACCTACTGCACCACACTACCATCCACATCGCCGGCAGCAGGTAGCACATATAATAATATACGCATTACACTTTCACAGAAAAAAAACTTCATTTTTCAGTGGAAAAAATAGGTAGTCCCGTCCCGTGTGTATTGCCGGGTTGAACCTCACAAGTGCATTTTTTCGATTTTCCTCTCTTCTCAAATTTAAGCCGAGAGGATGTATCAAGCCAGCTTATACGATCAAAACGCGTAAAAGCAAAAGTTGGAGAAGGCAGAATAGAAAGTAGGAGTGAAATGGCATGGTTCAAAGAAAGCATTAAATTCGTAGGGCCAATATAAAAAAAGAAGAAAAAAAAGTAAAGTGGTGGTCCAGCAGCAGCTTTCTGTCTCTTCTCAAAAATGTTATTAGTGGGGAGCGAACATAAATGTAGGTAGGTACACAACATGCATAATACTTTATGCATGCACATTTTTTAGCTGTCAATAACTCAAAAAACACTACCATTTCCCCTGGGATAACATGGAATCCAGCATAATAATAATAAGTTCATATTCTCCTCAATAATATGGAGCGTGGAACTGCCTTGATATTGCACTATGAAATGTAGTAGCAGTGGCGGCAGCGGTCGTTGCCTTTTTTTAGCGGAGAGGTCTGCTCTGCTGGATCGGCTGGATCTGAATTCTTTTAAGGCTAGATTGTCTTTCTCTGCTCCGTGAGAGAGTTTCATTTTCACTTCAGTTCCACTACCATCCATGTTTTCAATTTCGTTTTTCATTCACTTTTTTGCCCATTCTTCGACCAGCACCACTGATGATCCTTTTTTGTTTTTATTAAAAAGAGGAGTCTACACCTGGATATTTTCACATCATGATTGATGATAAGGATCGTCGTCAGTCATCATCATCATCCTTTTCCTATGTTTGTTATTCTATTGTAATCTTTCAAATGAATTCAAACAGATGGGTGAACACGTTGGGATGGATTTTTATTTAAATTGCTTTCGGAACCAACGCCGTTTGTCTCATGCCAGCAGATGGATATTAAATTCAAAATTTCCAGACTTGATGGGATCCTTCAAACATGGTCTTTCTTATCCCATTAATTTAGTTCATTGCTCCTCTCATTAACATTTCTGGTAAGTGGGAGTCACGTTCCCTGAACATGAACTTGGATTAAAACGAGAGAACCCTATCCCTTGCCATCAGCAGAGCAGAGAAATTCTTTTCTCTCTCCTTTTCACTTTGAACGTCAACCGTACACTCCTCTTGTATCATCCGAACCCTTATTATTAATGTGACCTTTCACAAAATATTACGTCATTATGAGCAATATAACCACCACCTCTACGCCACATCACCTATAACTTATTATTATGGATGTTCTACGAATTCTAAGAATAATTTACCGTGTTACTGCTAATACCCCTTCCACCCGAACACGTCTGGGTTGTTGTTTTGCTGTCTAGAAATCCATTCTCCTTCAACTCTTCAGACTTATTATGGCAGTTTCGGTGGTTCGGTCTGTTAGTAATTTTTGCCGCAGCCATTATTGCCGTTATTATTATTACACTGCAACCGCTACCGAAAACAGAAACTTTTATTTTTTTCTGTCAGAGAAACGCTGGAGAAGGCACATTGGAGACAGGATATGTTTCATCCACGGCGAAACGACAAGCTCGCATCCGGTGCGGCTTGCGGTGATTCTGCATGTATCCTGCTGTAAACATACACGGTCGACGGTCACACATTCCCCTCAGAAGACCATTGCATGGTTACTTACTACTCTAGAAGCAAAGTTATCTTTATTGAGAAGAAAATATTGGGAAAATGCAGTGGTCTATTAGGAGAGGAGAGAGCAAAGACCTAGCTGACGTAAGAAGGAACAAGGCTGCTGCTGGTGGAAAGATTATTATGTCATATATTTCCGCTGGGTCCACTCCGCACGTTATGCCGCCACTTTGTTCGCGAGTAGAAGAATAAAAGGTATATGCAATGTGATGCAATATGTTGTTTTATATATGTTCGTTGTAGATATGAAATCGATGGAATTATGGTGGTGGAATGCTACCTAGGCATATAGATTAAAGTAACGTAAAAAGTCAGCCATGGAGAAAACACTGAGGGAAATAGGTGCATGTATCCCTGGCAGTGGTGAAGAGCTATAGGGAAAAGTGACAGTAATGTGATGGGAAAATGATTTTTATGACTGGACTCTCTCTCTCTCTCTCTCCAAGTTCTTGTGTAAAGACACAGTCTTTTTGAAACGTACGCAAGGAGCTCTCTTTTATGTTCATTTTTCCGATTAAGTCATCATAAAGTTCAGACACGTATAAAGGTCAGAGAGGAAGCAAGCGTTCAAGTTTAGTGGCTAGGGGAAAAGTGAGAGAGGGAGAGAAAGATAACACATTATTAGTGAATGGCATGCATTATATATTTTCTCGGATAAGAATAATAGGGACAAAAAGAAAGTTTCTAGCGTGTAGTGCTCAATTCATTCCTTCTGCCACTCTGACGACATATTTTTAAAAGATATGAAGCGAGTGATATGATATGGAAAGTAGAAGCACTCCACGAGAGGAGGAACGGGGGAATTTTGGAGGAAGGGTAAAAAAGGTGAATGGGAAGGAAGATGGTAATCTGCAATGGGTACGTATAGAATATCATGAGTGCTGTGAGTAATATCTCATGCTTCTATAACATATTGGAAGGATGATCCTCTGCCGATAGAAAAGTGGTACAGCAGCCGCCACCGGAAAGAAGTTATCTTGATGTGGCGTGCCGTGTCCTCCAGCGACACTCTGACAAGACACTTTCTCCAAACTCTTCTTCCAAAGAAAAAGTTCCTGCTTTCTAAGAAACATAAGAGAAACAAATATCCATCCTTACTTTTGCCTCTTTTTCTCCTACTTTCTCTGAACAATATGATCGATTAATCACAAATCATGGTGGAAATCCATTGACAGCTGACAAAACTTTCAAGCGCAAAGGCAACAACAAATACACATGATCCATGTAAAAATGGAATTTTATAAAAAGAGTAGTGGACATATGTGTCCCAAATCTGCCAAATTTTGATGATTGAAACGGGACGAAAGTGCTCTGATGATGCGATGCATCCAAAAGTGCATTCCATTGACATGAGAGGTTTGTTGAGTGTTTGAACGAAGGACGAACGATTGGATTATGGACACTGCTACCCGGCACTCATGGCACTTTTCCATTCTACTGATTGCATTTGTCATGGTTGTCCTCAATACGTAGCAAACAGACATTTTGCTTCTTCGGGTAATGCGATTATTATGACAATAATGCGCGTGCATACGGCAAAAGTTTCTAGCTTTACTTTTCTGTTTCTGATTGAGATGACGATATGACTGGTTGGTTCTATCTCTCCCTCCCTCTCTTTGCAATTGTGTCTCTGATGTGATGATAATGTCATTCCAGCTTTTTGCCTCTATGCATGCATGCCTGCTGCAGTCGTCGGCAGCCGGAGAATAAAGAAGGAAGGAATGCACAATAAATAAAATTTCTCAGGAAGTTTCAACCAAGTATTCCAGCATTTCTCTTTGCTGGGAAAACGTACAGCACATCCGCCCCGCCGTTCTTAACCAGAGGGTGCAACTGACATAATGTACACACACACACAAGCTTACATGTAATATCCGTTCGTCTACATTTTTTGTTTTCTCTTCGTAAAGACCTTGGCACTTTTTTCAGCTTTTCTATCCTTTATATAACCGTAGTGGCGGTGAGAGTGTACACCCAGGGAATAGAATTTCCATTAGGAATTGCCATATATAGCCCATCACTTGAAAACGGCAGAGCGGAACCCGAAAAGATGCTTTCCTTCATTTCCTTTTTATAGGAACACAAACTATCAAGCGCAGAGCAGAGAAACAAGTGTAGTGTTTGCTCAGTATGTGAAAAATGCAACAGCATCATCATTATCGTCATCATCATCATGCCAATGACATATAGCTTAAGCTTTGGTATATTATCACACAGCTCACCTAACTTATGTGTGATCTATAATATATATTTATCGACATTACTCTACATATTTATGGGGAAAAGTGGAGAAAAGTCATTTCCACTCTTTTTTACTCTTCCTACACGAGCTCTCCTAATTTTTTTTATTCGGAAGAGGAAGAAGTTCTATCAGGAAAAGATTGCTTTCTTACTATTCACTGCACTTACTCTGGAAACTTCAACAGCAGAGTCCTCCTTCAAATATATATAGAAATATGGCAAACTTTGAGATGCGTTGTTGATCAGAGCAAAAAATGCAAAAAGGAAGCATATGTTGTAATTTAGAGATAGTGTACCCTAGTCTAATATCGATTAGCAGTCGAAATGTAAGCATTTTCCTGCTGCACTGACATCATCATCATCCCTGCATTTTGTAGTTTCATCTCCGCTTTTCCCTGCTTTCGTTTTTTTGAGTTGGTAGTATGAATGCAATATATTGAATATTGTTTATCCATTGTTGGCGTATATTGCTGGTAGTGACTGTTGGACAAGAATGGAGACATCGGACAAGATAGTAATATTGCATCTTGTTTACAAGTTTCATGTGGAAGGAAAAGTTGAAAGGAAAGCGCTGCTCCTGTTTTGACTTCATTCGTGGTAAATACACATGTGACTTTTTTATATCATTAGGTAGGTATGCAAGCATACATGTTGTTGTGACTTGAATGGTGTAGGTATCCTTTTACCCAGCATTTTGACACAAAAAATTTTTTTTCTCATTTTCTTTCGTGTCGATTCGAATTTGATACAGTTGAGTGCATACCAGAAAAAATATATGATGCGCTGCTGCTCCTCTCTTATGATGCCCTATTACTGGATGCTGCACGACTACATGCATTCGGAAAAAAGTTAACTTTTTGCTTCTTCATTATGCTCATCTGAGTGATGATGTTAGTTGCTGCTTCAGAAAAACGGAAACGTGGGAAAAATTGAGACAGGTTGATAAAGCCAAGGTTACTCAATATGATTGGAATTTTCAATATGCACACAGAGGCGCACAGCCATTTCCCCTTCTTTTTTTGTCGACCAACTTTCTGGAAAAGGTCAGGTAAGCGTAATATTTTTTACGTGCCGTTACTCAAGCCATTCAACGTTATGCTCTTAAAAGTTATGATGAGGATATGGTAACAAGGAACTACCTAAGAAAGACATTTTGTACTGTGTCAATGAATGGAATCTAGTGGAAAATGAAGAAAGTAAAGTTGGAAAAATATGATATACGGATGGGCTAGTAAAACTAGGAGACGTTGAGAAAAGTTGACTTTCACGTTCTGTCGAAGCACAGAAGATATGTTGCGAAATATAAACTGGGTATAAAAATAGCAGAAAAGGTTATACGATTTTTGTTACTATATAAAAAGGGTTTGGTAGCAGCAAGTGGCTATTAATATTCTCCACTAGTGATTACTGGAATTATAAACTTAAATTTGTACATAAATGCGACATCTCATTGCATGTGCTCATTTGCGCAGTAGGTCGTATTGAATGCTCCTTATCCGATCTTGTCCTTTGTCTGCTCGCCGTTCTCCTAACCTGCTTTTGCCCTGACGTACGAACGTACCTAATTGATCTCACGCACTAGATTGGATGTCCTTCTTCCTCAACTTTTCAATTATAGAGAATTTCAAACTATGATATTTTTAAACATCTCATTTCTTACATGAAAATGTCGAAGGCACCGAAGTGTGTAATTGTATCGTATATAGAATTTATATTTGGAAAACGCTCTTCCCAGTTACCGGTACGCTTACATTACAGACTATAGGCTTTGCTTCCCGAAAAGAGATACTTCATCGTCAAATTAAACACGTGCCAGCAGAAGAAACAAAAGGCACTTCCTAAGAAAGGTTTTCAAAATCAAATAAAGGAAAGTAGCGCAAAATAGAATAGCTTATGTTGATAATTTTCAGCACGTAAAATAAAGTCAATCAATCAATCAATCAATAGCAACAACGCCTTTGCAAACAGCTTATTATTATCATACCCAACACTTTTATTTTAATCATTTACCTTGTTATTTCATTTTTGCTTACTTCTACTTTCATTTTCCAGCGTTTAATTAAAATGCATTCTAAACAATTAAAAATAAAATGAATAATACTGAAAAGAGATCTTCCGTGAAATCCATTACATTTAACACTACTAAAACCAGCACGTTCTATGCATCCATTTCACACCTTTATCCACCATCAATTTTACAGATTTCATAATCCACGCATACGCAACTTACACAGAGAAAAGCAGTTTTCTAACTTGAGCACGTTCCTATCCCTAGTGGAGAAAGACAAATAGGGTATTGTTTCACAAGCTGCATCGTTTCCTTGGCAGGAGCTAGGAGGGTTTCTTCCCCACCGATTTTTATTGCATCACTCTTTTCCCAGTTTGCCGACACGTATCCCTCTACCTACCATTTCATTCTTCTATTATTGTTTTGATGTGCCTTTCATCCCAACACCATCATCATTGCCACCAAGTTGAAGGACAACACATCCATCCGTTAGTAGTCCTTGCACAACATCAGAGTTACGCGTTTGGATGTAACTTGATTTCATTTGTATTCAACTCTCACCAGAATTTCCACACGGTAAACTAGACCTGGGTTGAAAACTAAAATGGAAATAAAAATATACACCTAAATGTAAATAACACGAAACTTATTGATGCCAGGGTACACTATCATGCACAATGGGAAATAACAAAAGAATCATTTTCTCAAGGACACACCACGGTTTCCCATTCCAAAATAAATATTCCATTGCTGGAGGGGTGGACATGACCAGTGTTCCTGTTCTCAGGATTACGTGCAAAAGTCTAGCTTGTTCCTCTGGCGTATGTATCAATTTTCTCTAATTACAGGCATTTGGTATCAATCATTTAGTAGAAGGTGGCAAGCAGTTGTCCCACCTTTAGCTCAGTGAACTGTGGAGCTCAGTATCGAGCAGGATTTTTTGAGACTCATAACCTTCACCTGACCATCTGTCCTGACTCTTGAAACAAAAGTCACTATTATTATTTCCACCGTTGTCGCTTACTGCAGACCAGGACAGGGTTTTTTAGATTCGCAGTTTGCAAATTTTCCCTTTCATGCGCAAAATGATGACTGTAATCATAAACATATGTTTAGCTACCTCTACGAGTAAATTGTTGTGTTCGGATTGAGGTGGGTCCTGAATTTAGGCCGCAATTATTTTCCTGTTTCAATGCGATTATGCTATTACATAAAAGCGTCGTTATATTGATACTATCTCACGTTGCAAAGCGAAAGCGGACGAAAAGCTCGAAAACGGGAAAAGTGATTTGAAATTTGTTTGATGACGTGTTATATGTATACTGTGCTCCCTGATCTTTGGTCTAGTTGCTTTCCGTTGAGTTTGTTGAAAGAAACTATTACGCAGCAGTATGTACATTGAAACTAGAGTTTTTTTTAGTTTGGTGAATGAAAGCAGTTGAGAATAGGAAGTGCATGTATAGAACACCACTTTTACTTATTCGACTTACGACACAGGGAAAGTCAGCCTTTCATAAAGGCTATAATTAGGACGACTTTTTCAGTTTTGAAATATATCGAGTAGCCTACATAAAACTATTTACCAACAAATGTGAAGAAGTAGATTGGTGCATATGATTTTTGCCGTTTTCTTCTCATGTACTCCAAGTACTATATTATATTTTGCGCATTATCCCTTTGCAAGTGACAGACAGACCACAATAAATAGGTATGCTCCTTTTTTGCTGAAATTAGAAAATACACACATTCAACCACTTCACAATAGCTATTGTTTCCACAAAAAATGCAAAATGGAGGTAACCTTGTGTTTGAGTATGGATTTCCCAGAATAACGGTAGTTTTTGTTTTGTTGGAGAATAAAATGGAGAAAGTATGCAAAATTATAATTGTAAAGGTCACGCGGAACTGCCGTGCTCCTGATAGATTCCACTTGGCGTAGTGTACTATTCCTAAGAAATGTTTCCATGTCCCCGAAGTCTTTGCCCCTGTTGGTAGAATATTGGGAGTTGTCCAATAGAAAAATATCATGTTTTGATTCTTTCTACATAAAAGTACGTGCATATAGATTGAACCTTCCTCTACAATCGTATAGGAAAAAGTATGGTTTAATTCATTTGGATACATGCATTTATTGTTTTAAAATTATGTCGTTTTGTACTCCAGGAATTGAGTATCCAGTTTTCTAAAGCCAGTGTATAAAATAAGTGGTCGCTGAGAAACAAGTCCGGAGTGAGAGGTGATCATGGAAATTTCCCCCTCCCGGACACCTCTTAACTGGGTTCACCTGCGATTGGGGATCTATTGCAAATCCAAGAGCCAGAATTCAAAAATATAAATTGCGCTCGATCGCAAACAGGCAAACAAACAGACGGGCAGACGAAAAACATTATCAACTGCCGTTGAGCGTGATTATTAATAATAGTGCACTTTTTTCTACTTGCACTGGTAGCCGTTCTCTCTCTCCTTCTTTGCAACATTGTGTACTGTTTGAAATGTACGAATTGGAAAGTTACGTGACTTAATCAGGTCGGATATTTTTTCTACCCAAAAAATTGCAAGAGGAGGAAGTGTCTTGACTGAGCGGAAAGGCAAAAGGTGAGCGCATAACAATAAGTTTAAAATAGTGCAAAATATACCTTTTAAACTGTCGGCATTCGGCATCAACTCTGATTGCTTTGTCAGACTGACCAACAGTAACCTAGACAAGCCAGTTTAAATCATTTCTGTGCATATAATATCGTACTACAACATACCATCTGATAATTTACATTATATATAATGCGAAAGCTACCAAAGGCAATGAATTTTCTCCAACATTTTTCGTGGCAAAAGGTTAAATCGTGCAAAATAATTTGGAAAATGGGGGTAGAGCCGGAAGCACAAAACATTGAGCAAAGGATCGCATATAAGACAAAACGGAGGCCGGAGAAAGTTTAACGTGCGAAAGCAGATTTGCTACTCTATAAGTACACGGCACAGACTGGTTAACTTTTATAACTCCTTTGATTGCACACACAATGGGAAGATGAGATGAGTTCTTTGTCCGGTTATTCGCCTCGTCACCATGACTGTATAGCACACAATGGATTGTATACGCATAATGCATGTAAATGGAATCAAATTATCTGTACTTGGTTTGCCATTCCATTGAAAAATTTTCTGCTTTGTTCTTCATCCTCCCCTTCTCACAGCGAAAATGTGTTTACAACAACCGGCCATAGTCTCGTCGTATTCGCACCTCAACACCAACGTTCATATCTGGAAAACCACGGCGAACATAATCATGGCCATTTCCTCCAATCCAAACAAAACCAGTGAAACTCACCCATGGTACAGTTAGTGGCTTTTATTTTAGTGGAGCATGAACATTTCCAATGAATTCTACATACATTCCATATCAATTCATAGCACAGTTTTTGATCCTCGTTTAATGTATAAACTAGAGCTAGGGTGGCAGTAGGTACATATGCTTTGTAACCTACCACTACCACATAGACAGTCACTATCTCATATCGCTGTTATTATATGCAAACGAAGACAGAGAGTAACTAAGCCAAGCCACAAAGATGCATGGAAATGATAACCGTGTAGTAGCGTACGTGTTTAATGTATTTCTGTAGCATTGATGATTACTATGATGATGATGGCGGCGGCAACGGTAGATTTAGTCACGAGCTAATATTTAAGCAAAATCCTTGTGATAACTCTTGATTTACATATTCAACCCATAATTTGTACTTCCTCTTCATCACACCATATTCACATTGAACTGCCACTGTCGTGCGCGCACATAAAACAATACCAGCTTTCTCTGCTGCTGGTGCCGCTGGATTAGGATATTTGCATGTGAAAACATGGCGTGGTTACCATTATCATCTTTCCCACTGGAGCGCAGTAAAGCAAGTGAAGTGAAACGTTTAGGAAGTCCCAATGTGCAAATTTCCGACTCGGTTTTGCTGCTAAACTTGTGCTACTGCTGCTACTTTTGTACTAAACTGATGGGATGCAGAGAAATTGGATGATTTGCAATCTAATATATCCATAGATACAAAATGCTCCTGAAAACAAAGAGGACTGCTGCTTTGTATTCGTAAAGGAGTGGTGGCGGTGCTGCTAACTGCAGGAGAAAGGATGGCGATAATAATTACGATGATAATTCGGCTACTGCTTTTTCACTCACGTACTTCCTTCCTCCAATGACTCAACCACGAAAATACAGGGAAATATATTATTGCGAGAAATACTTACAATAATATTTTTGTGGTGGTGGCGGAAAATTATTTGGAATGTAGCACGGGAATATTTATTTCATATTATTATTGTCTTCTCGTAGTTGTGGTAATGTGTAGGCATGTGCTCCTAATTTCTCTCCTATTTCTGACAACTTTAATTTGAGTGGAAAGCGGAGAGAAAATAATAAAACTAACGCAGCAGCAGCAACTTATCCCAAACTCAAGTCGCCCTAAAATTGGCGATATCTATTTTCAGTACATGTACTGTTCTCATGTGGTGATGGTGGCGAAAGTCTGATATTAAACTGTTGTTAAGTTGCGTAAGTAAACCAATGCGCATCATAGCAGAAAATAGTCAAACAGTGTGAAGGCAAAGGAAAAGTTCTCTTGATTCATTTCATCCTCTTGCTAAATATCTCACGATAATCATGCAGAGTCCTATAATCGACATCGAAATCATTATCATCTCATGCTTTGTTTTACTCAACTTATGAATAAACAGAGAGAGACAGATAGAGAGTGGGTGTGTGTGAGATGAGATGTGTGCACACTTTTTCTCTTTCAATTCACATGAGTGGATTTGACTATTTCGGGGATTTGAACGTTGGGAAACACAGATAAAACAATAATAGTATAAATGCCTTTTTTGATTTAACCATGTACGTTTCATATTTCTTTCATAGTCGCATACAGTATATAGCCCAAAATTATCCTGATCTATCGAGTTTGTATTGTACATGGTAAATGATGTCGTGCTAACCAGCGCTCCTTGTCATGTCTTGAAATTTGCTTAAACGAAGGACGCAATAAACCACTAACGTGCATTAATAGAACAGCAATTCATGTTAGCTTAAGGTGCTTTCTTTTGACTGACGTTCTATATCAAATTTCCTTGGTGGAAGGGAAAGTACACGTGAAAGTTTGGATGTGTGAATCACGCAAACATAGATCCAATCCAATGGTTTACACACTTTCTGCTCCTCTCATCTCTGAAGACATATATATCTTAATTTGTTTACTTAATTCCAGCAAAATCAACCTATCGTAATTTTGACTATGTAGAAGTGGGCTTCTGTGTGAAAAAAAACAAGTTGTTCAAGCCGCAGTTCAAGAGCAGCGAAATGAATTACAATTGTTGCATTCTTTTGCGTCACATTTTGTACTTGTTTGTCATTCTCACTTCGTCTCATTTTTCTCTTTGAATTCTGTAATTCATACTGTGTTTCTACGACCAAGAATATCACCTCAGTGATATTTGAGTGTATTGGGATACCATACAACTGCGTCAGAGAATAAGATAAAAGATGCATTCATAGTTTCGTCAGTAAAATTATTTTAGCAAGAGAAAGTCAAAGATCCTGGAAACATTCCTAAGACCATCAACAGTCAGACTTTCACGCGAAATGACAAGGAGGAAATAAGGCGCTGCATTTGCAAAAGCTCAATGATAAAACAATAAAGGAGTGTGATGTATCTACTATCAGAGCAGAGTCCTATTATCTATCAGTCATCTCATCGACATACCCACCCAGCTACATGGCGCAAATATATATGCTATTATTATCCTTTTGGATTTGACTCCCAGAAGAAGAGCAACGCAGCAGACAACCAGTCCTTTGTGGATCTCTCTCCCTCTCTCTTTGGCATTCCAGTAAATCCTATCGCTTTCTGCTAAAACTCACTTGATTTGGTTTTTGGAGGCGGTGGTGGTTCTGCTACTGATATATGTGCTACTTTATACGCTATCAAACCACACCATCTATTCTTATTCATGCAGCAGAAGATCCACACATTCACAGAGAAATAAGCATTGTACATCCTCTTTCCTTTTATTTCTTTTCTCTCCTCAAAATCCCTTCGCACAAGCCTTCTCATTTTCGTTATTATTGCTTTTCTCTCTGGGTGAGAGCCAGGAGCGGAAAACATTGTTGTACGAGAAGCAAAAAAGAGAATAAGTGAGTGTGTGGAAAAAAGGCGAATGAACTAGTACAGTGGCAGGGTAGAAAAAAGGAAACTCAACAAAACTATGAAGGAATCAGTGAGCCATGCCATTGGAGAATTGCAAAAGAAATAATGTAATATATAGAAACTAGTATGGCAGAGAAATCTCTCTCTGGGATAACTTGGATATATGATGATTATGATGTGATGTAATATGATGAAGGATATATGAAGCTATTTGCTAAATATCAAGTGCCGTATAAAATATATGCACTTGTTTTTTATTACTTTTCCTATTTTTTATTCTAGAAATATTTTGTGTACATACAATATAACTAAATAAAAGACACCACCAACCAAGCCAGCTAAATTTACACAGCAGCAGCGAGAGAGAGAGAGAGAGAGAGAGAAAAGCATAATACGAAACCGTGTCATAGTCATCATCAGTATCGAGTATAGCAAAGAAAAGGACAACATGAAAGGATATTCTATGTTTCTGTGTAAGCAAAAGAAAGAGAAGTCCAAAAATAAAGAAATATATTTTATTCCGTGAAAGGAAACTCTGGTCCCTTTCTCTTCACATTTTTCCTTGTCTCCGATTTCGACAGTGTCGATCATGTTTCCTGTACAATATACTTTCTTTTCTTCAAAAAACATTATTCCTTTCCCTTGAAAATGTCTACAAATTTACAACAATCAATTCTTCACTTTTTTTACATAAACATATTATCTCGACTTGTTTTTGGGCCGATTATGTATAGACATGCATAGAGTACATATGACCACCACTTTCACTGCAGTCAAAGCAAATAGACTTTTTTGCGCAGCTAGTTTTCAAATGATCCCGGTTTATTTTATTTTACTTTTATTTCTCTAAAGCAGTATCATCTCGTTAACGTTCCCCCACCACCACCACAATAATGGCCCTGAACACCATTTGACAATTTTCAGTGTGAAAGCAGACGCGCGATAAAAGTCCATACGTGACTTACGCCGTCTTGCAGCTGTTGTCCGTTGTAATGGCGAAAATAACCGTTTATTCCGCCATCCCATCCGCTTCTATAATTGTTTGTAGTGGTCGTTTCTACTGCAGCAACAACACCCCTATTGAAAACACGTTTTGAAAACGTACTTTCCTTTCTCTCCAGTAGCCAGTTTCTCATTGTACCTTCCCAACAGCCTCGCATCGTTTTATTCCCATTTTGTTCATTGTTTGTCTTTAAGTGAATTGCTTCCATTCTTATCTCTTCTCAAGACGATGTATCTATCCTGCCATAGTATCGTAAGAATCAAAAATTGACCATTTTCTGCGTTCCTCACTATCATATGCCTTTTTTATTATTTTGCACTTTAGTTAAGTAAATTCGCATCATTCCACTTCTTGTGTTATTGCGTTAGCCGCAGAAATGGATGATGAGAGAGAAGGCCCTGTATCTACTCTTTTTTTGCAGACTTGTGATAAGAATGGTGGCACATATAATCATCACATTCAATGATTATTTCCCTTTTATGCCGTTTAATGCATTTATTTTCTAAAGTGGAGGCTGATAAAAAGAATCATCACATCACACACTGCTCAACTTTCTCTCTCTCTCTTTCCCAAGGAATAAGTAAGTATGTATATCCATTAAGAAATGGAGACACAACTACCTACTTCTCCAGCAGTTGCAGCGCTAGAATTGCAACATTTTTTTCCATCGCTATAAAAAGAAAATCCATTGTTACGAGCGCACCATACATACTGCACACTACTTTATACTCCATCCCATCAACTTGACTTTTTCCCTTTTGCTCTAATGTAAATCATATCGTTTTCCTTGCGAAACTCGCGAATACGCTTTTAATCCACAACTGCACTGAAATGTATCCATACCTATGCATAGTTCAGTACGTAGTATTTTATTACTCTAAAGAGAAAGTCTTTTGTGCTCCCGGTTCCATGATGCGATCGTGAAACGCTCTGATGTGTGAACAGCCCAGTAAAAGATGAGAGGAAAAAGTAAGTTGTCGTAGTCATCATCATGTCATTGTCCTTTTTTCATCATCATAACAAGATCATCACCATATTAGGCAAGAAAATCTCTCTCCTCGAGAGAGAGAGAGAGACCTTTCAGCTTTGAGCATGTATAGATAGGTAGATAGATAGATGTAGCGAGTAACTCGCAATCACTTACGATTACGATTGTATTAAAAAAAGTGCCAGCTGGACAACGTGTGTTGCAACTTTCAAGAAACGAGAATGGAAGAGAAAAGCAATGAATCCTTTTCTTTTTCTGCAAAAATACCAATGTGGAATAAAGAATGATATACGGCATCCGTTTGCTTTCCCTCCTCTTCTCAATCGAAAAGAATGGGGGACGTGTAGGCACCAAACCAGTGTGTAAATAAGTAAGTCACTTAAGGTCAGTCGGCTATCAATTTTTACGAGTGTCCGAGTGTCCCAAATAAATTCTTTTGTTAGGAAGAAAAAGGAAGGAGAAAGAATGGTGGTGGGCGAGGAAAAGAGTGGCGTGCTACTCTGAATAGGAACGACATGGCAGCACTGAGAAAGAAAAGAAGGTGGATAAAAGAATCTATATCGCAGTGTCTGATCAGAAATAAAATGTTGGTTGTGATATCGGAACAAAAAAAACAGATCGGAATCTTTGATTTGATGGAGGTAAAAAACGACAAGTAAAAATATGTGGACTTGCCATTCTCTTTATGCATAGTAAGTAGTATTAAAAAACTGAACATTTTGCGAGCAAACAGTAAACTATTTTCCTTCGCAGTTTCATGATTACTGCACTGCTGCATTGCATTTCATGAACAGCAAAGTGACAGCAAAAGGGTTCTATTTAGCACTCTATTTCTGTAAGTAGTAGCAAGCAACTTAAAACAACAATAAAGCCCGTTGTTCAGAATGGAGTTCAATCTGTATGTAATTCTTCGAGGTTAGAAAGATCATGTTTGTCATTTTTGTAGGTATATTATGCGTACCACAAGAGACGCTTTTCTCACTTTGTTCAAGTCAAGTAAACCATAATGTAGAATATATATTTGTTGGGTTGATGACCGTGCTATATACCAATACCTTTCTATGTATAAGATGCCATGCTTGTGAAATATTCTCATTTTTATCATTTTATATTTTGACTTACTATGTATTTTTTATCAGTTGACGTGTCATATTCAGTAATATATATTTCTTTCAATGCTAAGGTTATGAGAACCATGAGGTGATGAGTTGGAGGTTATTTGGAGATATTTGTAACAATGTAAGTTGTGGTTTTTCCTCCACATCATCAAACTAACAGTAAATTGTATGTATCAAATTGTATTGCAAGAAAGGACGCTTGGCTAAAAAATACTTATAAAACTAAACGACGCCCTGCGCTCCTTGCCCACTTTTTCTACGACCACAGCCAAGAGACAACCACATATTTTCATTCTGTCTTATCATTCAAGTAATTTTCCTTTGACTAATTAAAGAATTTCAGTAATTATTCTAGTAACTCTGATAGTCTTTCACTGCGCATTATTTTGATCACTCATTAAAATCATCATTAGCAGATCATTCATCAAACCGAGATCACAGTTAAAATTGAAATACAGTTCTAATTCAAAATCATCATTTTTTAATCATCATCATTCTTCATCAGTGTGATTCACTATAAAAATCTGGTCCTTCAGCTATTTCAAACATTTTTTGGTCCATCGAGCCAGGATATAATATCCTAGTGGTGTGAAACCAGTGACATTTTAACTAAAAATATCAAGTTTTTAACTTTCATCTATTTTTATCAAGTTTTAGTGAAAATGGGTGATCCAGTGAAATCAAGAAAGAACCATTCAGTTGTTCTAGAGAAACTTTTAATCACAGTCAATTCATTTGGTCCAGCTACAAGTGCAGCAGAGATCATCACCAGCATCGAGAAAGCAGACGCCTCATGGGCGAAATTAGAAGCAGCTCATCTTTTAGTCCTTGACGCCACACTGGAAAAGGACATTCCAGTTCAAATGACGGTTCTGGAGCCAATGGATAAGTGCTACATGGAAATCAAGACAAAGCTTTATGGACTGAAATCATCAGTCCTCTGTAGCACTACATCAACAGCAGCAGCACATCCAACAGGAAGTTTCAAGTTACCAGACATTTCGACACCTTCATTTGATGGGAAATATGAGGAGTGGACAACATTCGAAGACGCGTTCAACAACGCTGTTCACTCAAATTCATCGCTTTCTGGTGCACAAAAACTACAATATTTGAAGAGTATGGTCAAGGGCGAGGCAGCCAACCTTATCAAATCATTCACCGTCACAAATTCCAATTATGTGGAGGCGTGGTCATTACTGGATCAGCGTTATAACAATAAGCGTGAGATCATTCAATCACACATTAAAAAATTAATCTTTCAACAATCATTACGTCAAGAGTCAGTGGCAGGTTTAGAGCAGTTACTAAACACCACACTCGAAAGTTTACGCAGTTTGAAGGCCTTGGGCCGGCCTACAGACAAGTGGGATGACATCATCACTGTCATCATCATCGAAAAGTTGGATCCGGAGAGTAAGTCTGAGTGGGCAAGGACACTTAAGAATACTAACCCTC
Source organism: Sinella curviseta (assembly GCA_004115045.4). Taxonomy (NCBI): domain Eukaryota; kingdom Metazoa; phylum Arthropoda; class Collembola; order Entomobryomorpha; family Entomobryidae; genus Sinella; species Sinella curviseta. The sequence continues at coordinate 55,278,798 of CM023200.3, read as the reverse complement.
CAACTGTAGCAGAGCTTCAACAATTCATGGAGCAGCATATCAGAACATTACGAGCACGAGGTATCATCAAGCAATCAAGCAGTATTAATCAGAAATCAACAAATCATCAATCACAACCCAAAACAATCAACAATCATCATACATCATTCAACATGTCTTGTCCAGCGTGCAGTGAAGCTCATCCAATTTTCATGTGCACATCATTCAGGCAAATGAACATGGACAAGAAAGTATCAACAGTGAAATCAGCCAACCTGTGTTGGAACTGTCTCAAGCCAGGTCATTCATCACAGGATTGTATCAGCAGCTACCGTTGCAAAACATGCAACAGGAAGCATAATTCATTACTCCACAACGATAATCAGCCACCTTCAAAGAAATCAAAAGTTATTAGCACAAACGCTCATCAACAATCATCATCATCATGTTCATCACAACAATCATCACCATCTGGTAGCAGCAGCCAAGATGGAAAACTAAACATAAGCACAACGGTAATGAAGTCATCGTGTACTCTCCTCAAGACAGCGTTAGTTGATGTCATGGACAGTGACAAAGTGAAGCATCAATTACGTGTGTTCATTGATGACGGTGCAGAAGGAGGACTCATTACAGAGTCAATCATGAATCGATTGGGACTGAAGAAGCACAAGGCTAATGTCACAATCGCTGGAGTTGGTGGTACAACAGCCATGCACTCCAAATGGAAAACTTATGTGCGTTTATATTCACAAGTTAATGACTGTTTTATTGATGCTGAGTTATTTGCAGTTCCACAGTTAACGTCAGCAATCAATAAAATCGACTCATCACAGCAATCAACATGGAAGCATATCCAGGGACTGAGATTGGCAGATCCATTACTCCATCAAGCAGGGGAAGTGGATATCCTTCTTGGCTCCAACACAGCACCGTACATTCTCACAGGAGAATTACGGAAGTCAACAACAGATCAGCCAGTAGCTCAACGTACAATTTTTGGTTGGGTACTGTCAGGAAACACAGCAGCAGAAAATTCACAAAAAATTATCAGAACTCATCATTTTACTTGTCAAATCAGTGACATTCTCAAGAAGTTTTGGGAAATTGAAGAAGTACCATCATCATCGTCATCATTATCAAACGAAGAGGAACAGTGTGAAAATCATTTTCAACAAAATTATCAGCGACTATCAAGTGGCCGTTACATGGTCAAGTTACCATTTAATCAATCAAAACAACAAATTGGCTCCACTCGTGAACAAGCATTATACAGACTTCATCAGTTAGAACGCAGATTCAGACGGCATCCGGAGAAAAAACAAGAATATGTGAAATTCATGAGAGAGTACGAGAATTTAAAGCACATGGAGAAAGTTTCAGATCAGCATCAATTACAATTTCACCCAGTTTATCTTCCTCATCACTTTGTCATGAAGGAGGAAAGCACCACCACCAAACAACGTACCGTGTTTGATGGATCAGCAAAGTCAAACACTGGTATTTCACTTAACGCAGCGCTACTGACTGGAGCAACAATTCAGCCAGATTTGTTTACATTGTTATTACGTTTTCGCTTGCCAAAAATCGCATTAAAAGCGGACATAGCTAAAATGTACAGGCAGTTCCTTGTTCATCCAGAGGACCAAGATTTCCAGAGGATTTTGTGGAGAGAAGAAGAAAGTTCACCAGTGCAAGAGTTTCGTTTAACAACAGTTACATATGGAACAGCCTGTGCTCCGTTTTTGGCCACTCGTTGTCTCAATCAATTAGCAGATGACGAAAAACACAATTATCCATCAGCAGCTCAATCAATTCGCGAAAATATGTATGTAGACGATTTTATTGGGGGATCTGAGACAACTGAGCAAGCAGTTAAATTAGTGGAGGAGATGAGAGCCATTGTTGCATCAGCAGGTATGGAAATCAGGAAGTGGTCATCAAACGACTCATCAGTGTTATCTCATCTTCCGCAAGAGTTACGTGAAGACAGCATCAATCAGGAGATTGATGATGGTGATCATGGGAGCATCAAGGCCTTGGGAATCAGGTGGCAGCCTACAACTGACACATTTGGTTTCAAGGTCAACATTCAGCACTCAACAACGACAACAAAAAGAACAGTTTTGTCAGAAGTAGCCAAAACTTTTGACCCCTTAGGATGGCTCACCCCAGTAACAATTAGAGCAAAATTGTTACTGCAGCAGCTGTGGCTAGATGGATTCAATTGGGACGATCAAATCAGCAAAGAATTACAACAACAATGGAGAGAGTATCAAGCAGATTTACTCATCGTGGAGAACGTTCAAGTTCCAAGATGTGTAATTACCAGTAAAATCATATCATTAGAAATTCACGGATATTCAGATTCATCAGAGCTCGGGTACGCATCAGCAGTGTATCTCAAGTGCGTTTACAAGGATAATTCAGTGTCAGTCAATTTGCTCACCTCAAAGACAAAAGTAGCACCGTTAAAAGCAGTGTCACTACCAAAACTGGAGTTATGTGGAGCGAAGCTCTTAGCAGAGACAGTTGCATCAGTACAAAAAGCAATCAAACATCCTCATCATCTTTTTTGTTGGAGTGATTCTACCATTGCTCTACGTTGGATCAAGTCGCTCTCCAGAAAGTGGAAAACGTACGTTGCTAATCGTGTTTCCGCTATTCAGTCATTGGTGCCACCAGACCACTGGCATCACGTACGCAGTCAAGATAACCCAGCAGACTTGCCATCCAGAGGAATTTCAGCAAGCCAACTTGTCAACAACAGTTTGTGGTGGAATGGACCAGTCTGGCTGCAAAATCAAAATTATCCAATTAACCAGCAGGAAGTGAATGAGGAGGAAGTGAAGAAGGAGGAGAGGACGAAGAAACTAACATGCTTTCATTTGTCAATGAACACAACACATGAAACTTTATTCAATAAATATTCATCAATGCAAAAACTATGCCGAGCAGCTGTGTACCTCATCCGCTACATCAACTACCTAAAAACCAAGACGGTTATCAGTGAACCAATTTCAACTCAAGAAATCCAACGTGCTAAGATGCGACTCATCAAGTGGTCACAACAAGCTTCATTTCCGCAAGATTATCATGATCTGCTGAAAAATCAACAAGTATCATCATCAAGTAAGCTGCTTCAACTCAACCCGTACGTAGATAGCAACGGCATTTTACGTGTGGGCGGAAGAATCCATAATTCACATTTACCGGAGGGAACAAAACATCCCATCATTTTATCCAGTCATCATCAATTAACAAGGCTCATCATCAGTCAAGTTCATTTGCGTAATCTCCACAGTGGATTTACGCTAACCATGTCAACAATCAGACGAGACTTCTGGATTCTACGCAGTCGAGATGTCATTCGAAACACAATAAGGAAGTGCATTGTGTGCCGTCGCAACAATGCAGTAACAGCAACACAACTAATGGGTAATTTACCACGAGGCAGGGTCACAGCATCACGACCCTTCCTACATTGTGGGGTGGATTACGCCGGGCCATTTCCAGTAAAGCTGAGGAAAGGGAGACACGTTCCAGTGGAGAAGGCCTACCTTGCCATTTTTGTCTGCCTAGCTACAAAGGCAGTGCATTTAGAATCAGTTAACAATCTTACTACTGACGCATTCATCGCTTGTTTGGAGCGTTTAATTGCACGAAGAGGAGTTCCAGCCTATTTGTACAGTGATTGTGGTACAAATTTCGTCGGAGCTGATAAAATTCTACAACAGTTCCTGGAAATGGAGAAAGCAACAATTCAGTCAGAATACGCCAATCATGGAAGTCAATGGGTATTCAACCCACCAGCAGCACCTCATCAAGGAGGATTATGGGAAGCAGGCGTCAAGTCTGTCAAGTTTCATTTCAAACGCGTCGTCGGGTCAAACGTGCTCATGCTTGACCAGTTTCAGACTTTATTGTGCAAAATTGAAGGCTGTTTAAATAGTCGTCCTTTGTGTTCTCTTTCTTCAGATCCCACAGACTTGGAGGTCCTGACGCCTGGTCACTTTCTAATTGGAGGACCTATCAATGCCATTCCTGAGCCAAACAGCAGATTGGTAAAGGAAAACAGGCTGTCGTACTGGGAGCTGGTGCGGCAGAAAAGTCAACATTTTTGGGACCGATGGACATCAGAGTATCTTACGTCACTTCAGCAGCGTTTCAAATGGACAATGAAACGCGATAATCTTCAGGAAGGAGATCTGGTCATCATCAAAGATGAGCAGATGCCGCCAACCAAATGGAGGATGGGAAGAATCATCGCTACTCATCCTGGAAAATCAGATCAACTTGTCCGATCAGTCACAGTAAAGACATCAACGGGAGAGTTAATACGTCCTATCACTAAGCTAAGCCCTTTGATAAGCATTAATGAAACATTTTAATTGCAATCGTAATTTAATTATAATCAATTTATTTCAATTTGACAGTTATCAAAAATTCATTTGTTCACCGCTGGGCTGCCAAACTTAATTGCCATGGGAGGAGGGATTAGTCTCTTTTCCTGGCGCCACTAGTCACTGGTTCTGGTGGCCTGCAGGTTGCGAGACACTTTCACCTTTAAAACGGTGACTGATAAAGCTTGCTCTTGTTTGGTCACTGGTCCACTGGTGCTACTGGGTTTCGTAGCTTAATTCCTGTTTGGGGAATGATCACTATCATTCTCTGGGGCCACCGGTTTTATCAAAATAATAACGTGTCACATTTTAAAATAATAATTGTATTTTGAAATAAA